>JARTUT010000171.1:0-41786 GCA_030674115.1 Micraspis discolor | reverse complement strand
CACATTGTTATTTCATCGTGTCCCCTTTTATTTCAATATAATAATTCTCAGTAGACATTGAAATTTCTTCTGATATATTGGGAATCTCTCGTTAGATCATTATGAATTATTGATATACGTGAGTATGATTAAAGTGTAAAAACACCGATGTTTACAAACATCGATTTTCTCAAACATCGATGTTCAGTTAACATCGATGGTACAGTTCGATGTTATCATCGATGTTAAACATCGACGAAAACCTATCGATGTCCATCCCTAGTTCGTAGTGAGGTAAGAAGACTTAAAAATGGAAAATGTCCCGGTTACGATAAAATAACTGCAGAAATTATGAAAAATATGTGGAATCAAGGGGTTGAAATATACAGAGAAATCTGACAAAGAGCATATTCCTAATGACCCATTAATAAAAGTGGAGGTAATAAAGACTGCACGAATTATGGGGAAATAAACTTATTGGGCATTGCAATGAACTGGTGTGAAAACAGCCGAGTAAGATAGCCGAGTTTTTGTACAGAATTTTTCGTACGCCACTGGAATATTGCCGGATAGCGATGCAAAAATTTTGATTCGCCGAGATAATTTGGGATTTTTCTATTTTCACGTTGGAATCTGGATACGGTACGTTCTCTATACGATGGCCCATGATAAATCCATCACCAGCACTCATTCCACAGCACCCCGGGTCGAATATGACGAATGACGAACGAGTTTTCAATAAAAATATTCTTATCTGGCAAACTAGACATAGGATTGATGTAAAATTTGACAATAGCGTCCAGGAAAATGAACAGATATTAACTTCATATGCCACTTTTACTTGCACCCCCAAGGGGGGTCAGTAGGTAGTCGGCCTACTTTTAAAAATTCATAAAAAAGCATCAACCATACATCAGAATGCCATCAAACTGCTGCAGAATCATCTACATTTCGACGAAAAAATAATTCAGTAAGTATCTCTGACTTGCAACCCCTGGGGCTAAAATAACGGCTTAATGATTATTCAAGCAGATACGAATATCTCGAGAACTAGACATAGAATCGACACGAAATTTGGTATTTATTCTTCTCTCTTAATACAGAGAATAACTCTATGACTCACCTCCACTTGCACCCCTTGGGGGGGGCTAGCCGAGTTCCAGCCGAGTTTTCTGTGAGTAATTCATACCTGGGAAACTAGACATAGGATTGAGGTCAAATTTCACAATAACATTAAGAAGCATCAACTCACAATTTCTGCATATGCCTCATTCACTTGCACCCCCAGAAGTCCAGTAGATACTCGGCTTAATATTTCAAAATTCATAAAAATCAACCATACATCAGAATGCCACCAAAAGTCCTGCAGAATCATCTACATGTCGACAAAAAATAATGCAGTAGTCATCTCTGACTTGCAACCCTTAGGGGCTTAAATAACGGCTTAATGATTATTCAAGCAGATACGAATATCTCGAGAACTAGACATAGAATCGACACGAAATTTGGTATTTATTCTTCCCTCTTAATACAGAGAATAACTCTATGACTCACTTCCACTTGCACCCTGAAGAGAGGTCAAATTCACAATAGCCGAGTTCCAGCCGAGTTTTCTTTTAGTAATTCATACCTGGGAAACTAGACATAGGATTGAGGTCAAATTTCACAATAACATTAAGTAAGCATCAACTCACAATTTCTGCATATAGCCCCATTCACTTGCACCCCAAGGGGTCAGTAGGTACTCGGCCTACTTTTAAAAATTCATAAAAAATCAACCATACATCAGAATGCCATCAAACTGCTGCAGAATCATCTACATAATTCGACAAAAAAAAAATAACAGTAGTTATCTCTGACTTTCTCAGAGAATAACCCTTGGGGGCTAAAATAATTCGGCTGTAATGATTATTCAAGCAGATACGAATATCTCGAGAATTAGACATAGAATCGACACAAAATTTGATATTTATTCTTTTAACAGCTTAATCTCCTATCTCAGATAGACATAGAATCGACACAGAAATTTGGTATTTATTCAGAGAATAACTCTATGACTCACTTCCACTTGCACCCCTGGAAATGGCTAGCGAGTTCCAGCCGAGTTTTCTGTGAGTAATTCATACCTGGGAAACTAGACATAGGATTGAGGTCAAATTTCACAATAACATTAAGAAGCATCAACTCACAATTTCTGCATATGCCTCATTCACTTGCACCCCAGGGGTCAGTAGGTACTCGGCTTAATTTTTAAAAATTCATAAAAATCAACCATACATCAGAATACCACCAAAGTCCTGCAGAATCATCTACATGTCGACAAAAAATAATGCAGTAGTTATCTCTGACTTGCAACCCTTGGGGGCTAAAATAAAGGCTTAATGATTATTCAAGCAGATACGAATATCTCGAGAACTAGACATAGAATCGACACGAAATTTGGTATTTATTCTTCTCTCTTAATACAGAGAATAACTCTATGACTCACCTCCACTTGCACCCCTGAAATATGGCTAGCCGAGTTCAGCCGAGTTTTCTGTGAGTAATTCATACCTGGGAAACTAGACATAGGATTGAGGTCAAATTTCACAATAACATTAAGAAGCATCAACTCACAATTTCTGCATATGCCTCATTCACTTTAATATTACCCCAACCCAAGTGCCAGTAGGTACTCGGCTTAATATTTCAAAATTCATAAAAATCAACCATACATCAGAATGCCACCAAAGTCCTGCAGAATCATCTACATGTCGACAAAAAAATAATGCAGTAGTCATCTCTGACTTGCAACCCCTTGGGGGCTTAAATAAACGGCTTAATGATTATTCAAGCAGATACGAAATATCTCGAGAACTAGACATAGAATCGACACGAGAATTTGGTATTTATTCTTCCCTCTTACATACAGAGAATAACTCCATGACTCACTTCCACTTGCACCCCTGAAGGGGAGCTAGCTGATTCAGCCGAGTTTTCTTTTAGTAATTCATACCTGGGAAACTAGACATAGGATTGAGGTCAAATTTCACAATAACATTAAGAAGCATCAACTCACAATTTCTGCATATGCCCCATTCACTTGCACCCCCAGAAGTCAGTAGGTACTCAGCCTACTTTTAAAAATTCATAAAAAATCACCATACATCAGAATGCCATCAAACTGCTGCAGAATCATCTACAATTCGACGAAAAAATAATTCAGTAGTTATCTCTGACTTTACAACCCCTGGAGCTAAAATAACGGCTTAATGATTATTCAAGCAGATACGAATATCTCGAGAATTAGACATAGAATCGACACAAAATTTGATATTTATTCTTTTCTCCTGATACAGAGAATAACTCTATGACTCACTTCCACTTGCACCCCCTTGGAGAGGCTAGCCGAGTTCAGCCGAGTTTTCTTTTAGTAATTCATACCTGGGAAACTAGACATAGGATTGAGGTCAAATTCACAATAACATTAAGAAGCATCAACTCACAATTTCTGCATATGCCTCATTCACTTGCACACCCAGAAACCAGTAGATACTCAGCTTAATTTTTAAAAATTCATAAAAATCAACCATACATCAGAATGCCACCAAAGTCCTGCAGAATCATATCGAAAAATGAATTGTACATACCTCTATTAGTCAATTCCAACCATTGGTGTGCAGTGCTCATCAACATTTCTGAAGGGGAACTTTCATTCGTAGATCCTTATGGTGAAAAGCGATCAAAAACAGTTCATTATCTTACACAATTTATTAATTATTTGAAAAAAAGCAACCAATTAGAATACCTACAACATCACAAAAACTGGACAATAAAGAACAAAAAGCACATTAAACAAAACGACACCTTTAATTGTGGAGTATACATTCTTTATTACTTCAAACAAATGAAGGAAAACAAATCTTTGGAAGAATGGATCGACATCAACGAGCTGAGAAAGCAATTTCAACATGAAATCTTGAAATATTCTATGTCTATGAAAAATATATGTCTTTTATGTGGAAATATTGAAAATAAACCTTATTCAACTTGTAGGACCTGTTTAAGAATATTCCACACTAAATGCATTCTAGATGAAGAAATAAAGAACGGAATTTGTAAACTATGTTCCAAATATAGAGCAGGACCCTGATTCATTTCTTTATATGCTGGTAAATTATCAAGAAACTTCAACATGGAATTCATTTCGCCCAACATTGTTATGAAACATAAAATCTCACAACGTTTTTTCAACTTTATGTTATACTTTGGTTCCTCAAAAGGTACTCTCAGTGCACTAGAATATTTTTTTCCTGATTGTCAAGTTATAACGGGTAAGACATCTTTCATAATATTCTGAAATTTGTCTTGGCTCTGAATTCAATGTCTGAATTATTTAATTTTTGGTTCATGATGGTTGATGCTTCTCAGATTTTTCACATTGTTTAGACTAGTTTTTATATGGTTCCATTTTCAAAAGACATTCTATTTTATGTTTTTCAATTCGATTTGAAGTATTCGTCAAGTAGTACTTGCTCTTTGTCTTCTTTCAAGTTCAATTTGTTTCTGGACGTTGGGCATTTTTGGACCACGATCTTGTCACATATGAGCTTTTTTGGAACTATAGTTTTCTTGGCAACGAAACGTCTCGGATTGAGTTACCCAAATATAAATGATGACAACAAAGTTATCATTGTCAATTTCAACCTAGAATTCAAAACATGTTCACGACAAAATGAGATCAAAAGAAGTAAATGGAGCGAGAAGGAGAACCCAGTGTTGATGATGAGGAAGAAAAGAATAATTTTTATTTGTGTGAAAATTTCATAAGTTATTATTAATGGAATTCACGATTTATAAACGAAATGGAAAGGTGACTATTAATGAAACTGATTTGAAGTTCGTAATCAACTTTATTTTTACACATCTGGAAGGACCTGAGGACAATTCGACAAATATTGAATTGTACATAAAATTGGATCAGGAGCATACTTATTGAGCTGAATAATCTTGAGGAGTTCGAGGATGTAGGTCCCCAAGTTAGAAGAAGGCACCAGCTAAGGACAGCCCCCCATGAGGTAGCAAGTCAGAGAAAACTACTGAAATATTTTTTTGTCGAGATATAAATATTTCTGCAGGAATAAAATGGCATTTTCACGTTCGGTAGATTTTTTATGAAATTTTAATGATTAGGCTGAGTATCTACTGACCCCCTTGGGGGGTGCAAGTTGAAAAATTATAAGTTGATGTTTCTGGTTGTTATTGTGTAATTTGACCTCAATCCTTTGTCCACATTCCCAGGTATGAATTACTCACAGAAAACTCGGCTGAAACTCGGCTAGCCCCCCCCAGGGGGTGCAAGTGGAAGTGAGTCATAGAGTTATTCTCTGTATCAGGAGAAAAGAATAAATATCAAATTTTGTGTCGATTCTATGTCTAATTCTCGAGATATTCGTATCTGCTTGAATAATCATTAAGCCGTTATTTTAGCCCCCCAAGGGGTTGCAAGTCAGAGATAACTACTGAATTATTTTTTGTCGACATGTTGATGATTCTGCAGCAGTTTGATGTCATTCTGATGTATGGTTGATTTTTATGAATTTTTAAAATTAGGCCGAGTACCTACTGACCTCTGGTGCAAGTGAATGAGGCATATGCAGAAATTGTGAGTTGATGCTTCTTAATGTTATTGTGAAATTTGACCTCAATCCTATGTCTAGTTTCCCAGGTATGAATTACTCACAGAAAACTCGGCTGAACTCGGCTAGCCTTACTTCAGGGGTGCAAGTGGGAGTGAGTCATAGAGTTATTTTCTGTCTCAAGAGAGAAGAATAAATACCAAATTTCGTGTCGATTCTATGTCTAGTTCTCGAGATATTCGTATCTGATTGAATAATCATTAAGCCGTTATTTTAGCCCCCAAGGGGTTGCAAGTCAGAGATAACTACTGAATTATTTTTTCGTCAAAATGTAGATGATTCTGCAGCAGTTTGATGACATTCTGATGTATGGTTGATTTTTTATGAATTTTTAAAAGTAGGCCGAGTACCTACTGACTTCTGGGGGTGCAAGTGAATGGGGCATATGCAGAAATTGTCAGTTGATGCTTCTTAATATTATTGTGAAATTTGACCTCAATCCTATGTCTAGTTTCCCAGGTATGAATTACTCACAGAAAACTCGGCTGTTGAACTCGGCTAGCATTTCCCAGGGGTGCAAGTGGGAGTGAGTCATAGAGTTATTCTCTGTATTAAGAGGGAAGAATAAATACCAAATTTCGTGTCGATTCTATCTCTAGTTCTCGAGATATTCGTATCTGCTTGAATAATCATTAAGCCGTTATTTAAGCCCCCAAGGGTTGCAAGTCAGAGATGACTACTGCATTATTTTTTTGTCGACATGTAGATGATTCTGCAGGACTTTGGTGGCATTCTGATGTATGGTTGATTTTTATGAATTTTGAAAAAATTAAGCCGAGTACCTACTGACTCCCTGGGGTGTAAGTGAATGAGGCATATGCAGAAACTGTGAGTTGATGCTTCTTAATGTTATCGTGAAATTTGACCTCAATCCTATGTCTAGTTTCCCAGGTATGAATTACTCACAGAAAACTCGGCTGAACTCGGCTAGCTCACAGGGGGGGGTGCAAGTGGAGGTGAGTCATAGAGTTATTCTCTGTACAAAGAGAGAAGAATAAATACCAAATTTCGTGTCGATTCTATGTCTAGTTCTCGAGATATTCGTATCTGCTTGAATAATCATTAAGCCGTTATTTTAGCTCCCAAGGGGTTGCAAGTCAGAGATAACTACTGAATTATTTTTCGTCGAAATTTAGATGATTCTGCAGCAGTTTGATGGCATTCTGATGTATGGTTGATTTTTTATGAATTTTTAAAAGTAGGCCGACTACCTACTGACTTCTGGGGTGCAAGTAAAAGTGGCATATGAAGTTAATATCTGTTTATTCTCCTGGACGCTATTGTCAAATTTTACATCAATCCTATGTCTAGTTTGCCAGATAAGAATATTTTTATTGAAAACTCGTTCGTCATTCGGCATATTCGACCCGGGGTGCTGTGGAATGAGTGCTGGTGTTGGATTTATCATGGGCCATCGCAGTAGAGAACGTACCGTATCCAGATTCCAACGTGAAAATAGAAAAATCCCAAATTATCTCGGCGAATCAAAATTTTTTGCATCGCTATCCGGCCAATATTCCAGTGGCGTACGAAAAATTCTGTACAAAACTCGGCTATCTTACTCGGCTGTTTTCACACCAGTTTGCAATGAAGGATATGAGACAATTTTGGAGAACAGCGTCAGAAAAATATATGAACAACACTGAATGGAACGGAGAGTGGGTTTCAGACTAGGAGAAGTATACAGGACTATATCTATATCCACAATCAAGCAAATAATTGAAAAAACGCAAAAAGGTAGAATAAATGTACTTCATGTTCGTTGATCTCGTAAAAGCATTTGACCGAGTCAAAGGCAAAAAAAGTGGGAAATATCGAGAAAGATAGGACTGAACCAAGAACTTCAGCAAGTCGTAGAGAGTTTTATAGTTGAAAAATAAATTGCGTCTTCCAAGGAAATATGACATCAACATCATTTGAAGCAGCGGAGGGTTTACGGCTGTTCATCATTATCTTGTATGAGATAATAACGGAATGTAGGAAAAATATGGAAAAATTAGTAATTGAGTATAAGAACATGAGAAGGGTAGAAATAACTGAGTGGCATTTGCTGATGACATACTACTTATGACAGGAACAGAAAAGAGTGTGGAGGAATGGATTGAGTAGCTAAAAATATAGGGAATGAAAATTAACAAAGGTATTGATTAATTGCTCTTTGTTGCCGAAATAAACCTGGACTTCCTAAATTAAGCAATAATGCATTTTTCTGACACCAAGCATTAAAGGTATTCACAAGCTAGAAGGCATTCGAAGCAGAAACAGCCACAGAAAAATCATTTGCAGCAATCAATACCAATTTAGGGAGGCGAGGATAGAAACGAAGCCAAAAAGAGCATAAAAAATAATCCAAGGGCGACCGATCAATTCAACGCTCTGGAAATTTTCATCTAAATAGAGCCTCACTGGAGCCGCATAATGGGGAGGCACTCAATCAGCTCGGCTTCTAAATAACGGTGATCGTTCTCCAAAATATCTGTCAACATTGGATCGACATTATTTTCTAAGAAATCTAAGTTATTATCATCATTGAGATACTATCTATGAAAATAGGGCTCACAATATTATCGCCATAAACACCGACCCAGGCATTCAGCTTTTCAGGATATCAAGTGTGAATCTCTCCAAATAGACTAGGGTTGCTATCAGAATAATATGGACAATTGTATCGATTTACAGAACCATTCAAATAAGAAGATAATTCATCACCGAAGCAGGCATTAAGAAGGAAATCCGGTGTCGTGAACAGACTTTCTCGAAGGACCGTAAATATATTATAATTACCAAAAAAGATTTCGAACAGCGAAACAGCGAAATACCCTCTTATTTTATGGACTTACCCAGCTTGTGGTGTCGTAATCCTTGAGAGCGCTCTCACCATACACTGCTAAAATCCACATCCAATTCGTTGAGCGATTAACGAAAAGAAAATTATTTCTCGAAAATTTGTAATGGTTAAGCCGTCGATAGCTGTATATGTATACGTGCGTACTCAAAATCTCGAAGCATACTACTCGCTCCTGGCCGTGCGTATTGAAACACCTGTTCGGTCCACAAAAAAAAAGAAAAGCATTTCGCATGTGTACAAATAATAAACCCGAAATTTAAACTAACGAATAAATGAAAATAAGGGAGTAACCCAGTTCACAACATCCGGATTATTACTTATATCACTGTTTCGCAAAATTGTCATCTTTGTTCATTTCGTGAAACAAACTCATCTTGTATGGATGGTACTTGTAATTTTAAGTATCTTTTTAATAGTGGTACAAGAAATCCCAGATATATCTTCCTAAAACTACTTTGTCCACATCATCATTTCGAACTAGATTCAATTTTTTTCAAATTAACAACTGACTCTGTTGTCTCTCTATACTTTCTGACCAAGTCCAGGGCGTAAGTATGACTTGTGGTCCTCATTTCTCTCGTTAAACAAAGCAGCAGATTTTTGTTAATTTAAATTATTTCCACTCGCTGTGCTGGAGTATAACCCATTTTGAAAGTCCCAAGCTGATATAATTAAAGTGATGACATAACTAAATGAATTCTCCTTTTCAAACATAACAAATTTGTTATCGCCGCCTTTTTTGCAATTTCTCGATCACAAGCGATGCCAAACACATGTTGAAAATGCTAGAACCGAGACAATAACTGAAAACGTGAAAAAATAATAAATCGTGCGCTTTCGATTAAATTCAAATAATTGCTGTTGAGTAGCGGCTAGAAGGGTCACTACCCTTCGATTCGATATCACTATATAGAATTTATTTTTGACCCGTCTGAACGTTTTTTCAATCTCAAAGATCGAAATTCGACGTAGGAAAGTTATTGATGGAATACTGAGTCACTCTGTATAATAATAATGCGACGAAAATAAAAAACACTCATGCAGGAAATTGAATTGCCTTTCCAACAAGGTGCTGCTCAACCCTTTTTCCACATTCAAAATGAGATCTGTTAGGGATTGAGGCATGAGGGTAGTGATATCAAACTAATTTGAACACCTCTATTTGTCCCCCTTTCAACAAAAATTTGACCTATCCGAGCGTTGTTCCGTTAATCCACCCAAATCTCAAAATTCAGGGTGGAAAGTTTTGGATGGCCCACCCTGTATATGTAAACGAGACTTCGCAGTTTGAAATGTGTCTTGGTTACATTTTTATAAATGTTTTTGATCTGGTTAAATGAATTAACCATATTCTGATCTTGAGTAGTGAGGTCAATGGAGGCAGAATAGAAAATATGTTGCTGATAGCATGATACTCAGAATCAATCTATAAGGTATGTAAAAAAACCATTTTGAAAATAAAAAATTAGAAAGGCATTGGCTTGAGGTCAAGAGCCATAATACAATATTATATCATACTTTTGAATAATAATAATAATAATAATAATAGTTTATTGATCCTTTTAGACATAACAAGGTATGTATAGGACAAGTCACAGTTGGAAGTTACTTCAGATATTAGCAAAATTATCGTGAAAGTACTCATTAACACTATAATAACACTTTTGCAGAAGTATCTGCTTAACAACTTTCTTAAAATTAATCACATTAAGAGACTTAATATTACGTGGAAGGTGGTTGAATAATTTAATGCTTTGATACTTGGGTGACATTTCAAACTTGGTTGTCCTATGTTTGGGTATTGACAATATGACATCATTTCTAGTATTATAGGAATGGAAGCTAGAAAGTTTTACCAGATCATTCTGATGTTCCTAGCAAAAATCAAACACCTAAAAAAATAGAAGGAAGTGGTAATATTCTATGAAGTATAAAAACTCTATTCGCATCAGTCGAATTCCCCCATAACAAGATGTTATATGTTAGGTGACTATAAACCAAACTGTAGTAGACATTCATAAGTGAATGCAAGGGAAGTAAAAATCTGATCCGACATAATGCGTAATAAGAACTATACAGTTTCTTACACACTGCATCTATGTGTGCATCCCATTTAGATGTCTATCGATATTAATATTTTACCATAGGATTAAGACATGTGATTCAATGAAACTTCAAAATAAATATTTAAATATCATTATGATTATCTGTGCCAGAATCATAAAGCACTTTCAGGTGGAAAAATTTTAGGAATTTCTTATAATTTTTATCACAAAACATTGGTTGTATTATGTTGAAATAACACCGGCAAACTTTGATTTATCGAATTTCGATATGTTCTATTTCACATTCTATTTCATATTCATTTTCAACTTCATCATATAAACTTCCTTACAAAAAATTCATATATCTACTCGTGGCTTTATTGTACTAAGACGAATTTCAATAAACTGCAAGTTACCAATATCCTCCATCTATGCACATATTCATGTTGAGATCTGAAGAATATCTTTTGAGTTTTCGACATTCATATAAAAAAAATTTCAGATTTTAAGAAATTCTTACCCTGAGAATTCAAATGGTTCTCAAGTTTTGACTCGATTAAATTGATATTCAAGAAGATATTGAGCAAACCAAATTTCAGATATGGTTATGACCGCTGAACAATTCGACGTATTCTGTCCAGTAAGGATCTTTAAATCATTAACCTATTCTGGAAATTAGAAACTGTAGGTCATATCCTTCGGACGCTAAATATATACGGACATGCTCAAGTTTGACCCCGGATTCGTCATCTGAATCGAATCAATCAATTGAGACCATTTTTGGCTCAATTTTCGAAAATTACAGTTATTTGACTAAATTATAGCAGGCTGTTATACTAGTTTACTGAAACAATCTACAAACCTTATTCATTGTCCTAGGTTTGTGCTATCTCCGGTATCTATAATTATAAAGCAAATTCCTCCAAATCCTCCTGAATATTTCAATTTGTTCGTACAAACCAGTAACATTTATGATTTGCCAAAATAAATTTCACAAGCCCGATTACAATAATCTATTTCTGGAGATTATGAACCAAAAACCGTTATTATTTAGTGGGCGAAGAGAAGAATAGGTTTGACGTTCCATGCATTCCATATTGAAGGTCGTGATCAGAAACAAGGTCTTCTAGAGACGCTACGGTTGCAGCATCAATCTGATATACGGAGGCAGATGAAGAAGTACTTTAGTAAGCAATAGCTTCAGGTTTTCACCAATGACTGATTTTTTTTCAACATGGAGCGCTATGATATCGACAAAAAAGATCCATTCAAGTTCACTATTTGACTTTTCTAGAACCATCAGAATCGTGCCGAAATACGCTCCTGGGCTCACCATCTGCGACCTCCATGAGCGTCACTCCACCAAAGTGATTAACTGCATTGCGGTAGAGATGGATTCGAATGAGCCAGCTATTAAACGTACAATTGAAATATACTTAATAGTTTTTTATACTTGAAAGGGATGTAAGTAACATTTACCAGTCGAGGAAGAAAGAGAGAGAGAGAGAAATTTTTATTTATCGGGTACGTCAGCATCGTTGTTCATTCAGCACTATCCTTGCTTAAAGTATCTTCCCTAGAAATGCATTCTTGCAACTATATCCAATGGAACATCTTCCAATAATGTATTTAACTCATTTTCCAAAAAATTACGGTAGAGCTCGCCTGTTAATTGATTGGATAATCAAAATGAATCCAGTATGTACTTACTGATTATACCTGCCCACACACTAATGGAAAACTCATACTGCTGATTCCTTTTATGGTTTGATTAGAGTTTTCATCACACCAATAGTGCAGATCATGCAAGTTCAAAACACCATAGCTAGTAAAACCCTTTCATCCATAATTAATATTATTTATAATATATATTTATATCCGATTTTATAGCGTCCTACGCCTTTCGATTCCCAGTCTCCAGCCTCTTCTATCCTTCCATTCCTCTGGTCTCAGGTCACTCTCAGACATTGCCTTTTGTATGCCTCTCATCCAGGCAACCTATGGCCTTCCTCGCTTCTTTTTCTTTCCCTTGGTACCCACTTCAGAGCAAGTTTAGGAATTCTTTGATCTGACATTTTTTCAACATGTCCATACCAAATAAGCTGCTTCTGCTGAGTATCCTCTATTATTGGTTTTTCCACCTTCATAAGTTCCCTTACTCTTTCATTTCTTATCCTATCCATTCGCGATACTCTGGCTGATTTTCGCCAAAAGTCCATTTCAGGGGCTAGAAGTATTTTTTTCAAGGCTTTTTGTTAACTGTCATGTTTCACTTCCATATAGGACGATACTCTTGAGCACAGAGGAATAAATATAGTGTTCCTTTTCAGCTGAAATGCTCTTGGACCATAGAATCGAGTTTAATTGTCTTATGGTTGTTTTTCCCTTGTTTATTCTGCTCTCTATTTCGTTTTGTGTTCTTCCAACTGCTTTTATTTTCGTCCCTAAATAGATGTATTCATCGCATTCATCAACGTCGTCATTCACCATCAACTTTTCTTTCTGTCCGCCAAAGCACATATATTTCGTTTTTTTTTTAGATTTACTGTGAGACTGTGAGAATTTTGGTATTCTTCGAAAAGTCTTTTTGACATGAACTCCAGATCTTCTCTATCTTGTGCAATCACAACTTGATCATTCGCAAAGTGGTGTGTAAAGTATTGTATCGTCTGTAAGCTGAATTCCCATTCGATGGCAAGATCTTCTCCATCTCTTCAAAGCTTCATTTAAGTATATTTTAAATATAGTGGTGGATAGACAGCAGCCCTGCCTGAGACCTTTTGTAACTGTGAAGGTTGGCGAGAGAGATTTTCCCAGTTTTACTCTTGAGCAAGATTGTCCGTATAATTGTTTTATTGCACTGATTGCAATTAATTAATTAATATCATTGATATAAAATATTGTCTTTCATTCTGTTTCTACTCCCAATATTGTATGAGGCTAAATAATAATTTAAGTACACAGAGAATTTATATTGACTGAAGAAGTGTCTAGAACTCGTCTTCGAACAACTCTGTTTGCGTCTACCCAGACAGCTCCGTTTATATCGTATATGATTTCCAGAATGTTCTACTGCGGCTCTTACATCCTGTCTTTTTATGTGACAATAATGGTCCTTATGATGATGATGAAGGCGTGGGTTAAGGTTTACTTCGGTTGGTTAAGCTTGGGTAGTTTTGAGGATGGTGAAAGGATTTTTAAAGATCAGTTAAAAATAATTTGAAGCGTGAACGATATGAAATCTGTTAAACTTTCAGTTCTATTGTTAATTGTGGCATTTTAAAGATTCTAGTAGAAAAAATTCAAATGCTCTATTCACTTGAATGCTTTGTTTAACTTTAATTTATGGTAAACAGTATCAATGTTATATCAGCATTGAAACCTCCTTTTCTTGATCCATTGTATTTGTACTGTTTCCTGTTAGTTTGAACGAATCTACTTTTATAGGTAGAACATCGTCGATAAGGGATTGATTGGTTCCACATTTATCAACTCACACTCAGTGTCGTAACTAGAGAGGTGCCAACGGTGCTCAGGCACAGGGCGCAGACTCTGAAGGGTCTTAGAAATGACCAGAACAGAATTTTACAAGGGCGCAGTTTCAAACACTCGCACCAGACGCATAAAAGGCTAGTTACGGCACTGCTCACACTTGTTACATCGTATATAGAAATAACAGTCATTTTTATGTTACTGGTTGGTTGTTCACAAATGATGGTAAAGGTTGACGCTATGCCTCTGAAAATATTCAGATGATATAGAGAATTCAGAGTATAAGTATTAGGTTTATATTAGACCTGGAGAATTAATAAAGCTATACTTGTAGATACCTTGAGTTATCGAGTGTGGTAGCTAGGGTACTTATACTTCGCATCACAGTTTGAGTTGTCGAAGTCTCCGAAGTTCAGGTTTAGAAACCTGGATCGAAGGCCACGAATGCCCATCAGGATCAGTACAATCCATACAAACATGGCTACAAGGCATGAGAGAGTTTTTCTCTAGAGTCGCCGCTGGAACTTCATGACCTCTTCTCTCTATCCTTGGCTCATACAATATTTATTGGTGATGGCTTGTATACCCTGGGACCAGTCAGCAGCAAATGGGATGGTGGAACGTGTTGAAAGCAGCAATCAAATGTCATCAATACGACCGATGGGCAGAAACACTACCTACCATACGTCTCGAAATATTGCTCTGGCGAGAAGACCTCAAATACACCTCAGCGACAGATTAAAGCCAGTATACATTGTCAATGGAGTTAGTAACAGAAGAATAACCCCAGACACAACTCCACAATTACATCAGAACCAAGACATTGTCGACATACAGATAAATATTACCCGCTCTAACCCACAGGTAAATAAAAGGAAGACTAATTAGAAAACTAATTAAATATTTGATAAAAAGAAACCCCTCACACTGGAAAAATTTCGTTCGAAATTTTGAGCACCATTGTTTTTAATTTTGCTGAAGAAATAATGCCACTTAATTTCTTTGCATGAAATCATTGGTTTTGAACCAAAATTTTTATGATTGATTTGAACAATTTCAAAAAGTATTTTTTTAAATATGAAAGTCTCTAAATGAAGAAAACAGCAGAACGTTAGGCAACTAATGTGACAGGCAGGTTGTAAGAGTGTAAAGCAACCAATACATACATATATAAATATAATATATTCAGTTGTGTTGTTTTGTTATTGACAATTTATATTGAAGACTGATTTGAATTGCTCCGTTTTTGGAATTTATTCTAAAGGAATACTATCAGCTAACACTCAAAAAATTTCAATATTTATATTGGAAGATATTGTCTGAAAAAAAATTATTCCACCATGTGATAGTCGAGTTTACTTTTTCTATGATAGGTTGTGAGTGTTGAAAGTTACTGACAGAAACACTAGATGGCGGGCTATCTAGACGAATAGAATTCTACAATGATAATCGTTTGTCAACCATTCAGAAAGTAGAATTCTTTAAAAATGTATGTAAGATCATTGTTTATCTTTAAGAGTTGTCTTTAAACAATTATTATTACCATTTAATTCTCTATCCAATCATGAAATCCCAAAGTATTTCGAGCGAATTTCATGTGAATTATGATTATGTAAAATCACGTGCATGTTTTTCAGTTAATATTCTAAAGATTTTTATGTCTTGTTGGAAATACTTTCATGTTATGTAAGATATTGTGATGCGAATTCATATGTAGATAAATTATCAATTGAGTCCATATACAGAAAATTCTAGTCGAGTGCTCAATCATTTGTTTTTTAGGTAATTATATTCTTAATATATAATTTTTTTATTTTTGATAATTCGATGATTTCATTTTCCTGTCGATTAAGCCGGATCGTTCCAACACATTCCTATGTAAAAATGTCTTACTTTATATACTGGTATTAAATATAAACTATTAAATATAAAATTGCTATAAATAAGTACATTTGATTAATTATTAATAAACTCTAGATGGTAGCACGATCGCCACCAAATTACGAAGAAATATCTACAAAGGCTAGAGAGACCCCTATCGTCAAGTAGAGATATCATAGTTAAAAAATATCTTCAAAAGGTAGAGATATGTTTTAGTTTATAGCCAGATACAATAATACAGATTTCCCCCTGTGTTTTCACAGGTCTCTACATTTGTTCAATAATTTTTTGGTTCTATGACTGCGGAATTTTTTTTTATATATTTCTGTAAAATAAATTGTTTACACTCACTGAAGACAGGAGTATATTGAAATTTCATAAATTTTATTATTATTATTATTTATGATATTTATTTTTTGGAAAATCTTAACGTCTAAACTGGTGTATGAGATATTCTGAACATGATATTGTGTTATGATTGGTAGTAATAAGAAAAGGCAAGTATATAAGAATTCCTTCTTATGACAAGGTTATATTTTTCCTGAATATATCCATCCTAAGAACTGGTGTGAAATAGAATGATTCTATAACAGAATCATTCGCAATTTCTGGAGGCTATGTTGGAGAAGGAATGAGTTGTTCCTTTGTCACTGACCGTTTATGTAGATATGGACCTATTTTGAATCTGACAATGAGATTATTATTTTACTCGTTATAATCTACAGGACTGGCACTAACGGCTATATTTGGTGGTCTTGTTCACGTGAAGAGAATACTCATAAATATGCCCAAATATTTATAATTTTCGGTAATCTTGACTTTCATACAGGTGGATTGTGGGCGGCGCTTAAAATGAGCAGCAACGTTGCCAGATCGTACGTTTAGTCGGGGTATTTGAAGAATGACTTATTTTGCGGTAATATTTGACGTTCTTGAACTGACTGTAAATATTCAATATTTGATAGTTCATATTGGTAAAAAGTTACTTTCGAATTGGTTCTATCATATAACAAAAGCTTAACTTACCTAATCACCCCGGACCAAATATCAAAAATACAAATTTAGGCTAACCTAATAACCTGACAAAAAAACCATGTGATATATAAAAATTGGGTGATAAACTGCAAACTAACCTAATTATCTGATCCTTTCTATTAATTGATGAATAATTTTCATTAAATCGCCAGTCAAATATCGTTGAAAAAAAACCCTTTCATTTTCTAAGGACTAATATCGATTTCCCAAGATATAATTATTGCACAATCTGGCAACAAAATGCTGGTGGCACATGCGCAATTCTGGTCAATAAATCCCACCGGTTTAAAAGTCAAGATTACCTAATTTTCAAATATTTGATGAAAATTGGTATCATATTGGTTGGACTCACTGATATAGAATCCGTGATTGACATGCATTCTATCCGTCCGTCATCACGATACCTCCTGAACGGAATGAGCTAAGAATAATATTTCGAATCATATCTGTCGCTCGCTTGTTTTTAGTAAAACAGCATTCCATCGTTTCGCCCAAATATCTGTGATATGGTGAAACTGGCTTCAATAGATTGGTTCGACTTCCTTACAAAAAAAAGTATGTCTACCCGACCTTACACTCAAAAACATCTGAGGGAGAAGAGCTATAGATTTCATATTTTCAGAATAGGTTAATTACCAAAATATCTCGGTCAAGTTCGTTATTGGGCCACATCCTTCGAATTGGTCAGCAGTTATGATCATCTGCAATTTGATTTTCTCAAAAACTTTCAGAATATCCGACTGATCAATCTGTTACTTGAAAGATGTTTGAACGGGAAAAGAATTGATAGGTTTGTGAAAATCTGTGGTAATCTAATTTTTATTGACTTAAAACAAAACGTATCAGAAATGAAAGGAACTTTCATTAATACACTTCACAATAACTGGATGTTTGAATATGTCCAGAAAAATAGATATAATTACTCTTCCTTATCGATTCAGCTATGAACTGGTCCAGCTCATCTTCTGATCAGCAAACTCACATGCTCTCAATACCAATTTATTGAAATGGTCAGCGTTCTCTGAATATATATGATGGCCACAATTATCAACAACCTAAAAAAAGTAGAATTAGAATAATTGCAATATAAATGTTGAATATTCATAATATTTTTAAGTAAGAAAGCATTTAATTCGAAATCATTGATTCGTGGAAATTCATCAATAATACTAAAGGAAATTGAAATGATTTTCACAAAATAGTATTAAGAAATCCAATGAAAATATTATTTTGAAATATTGAAATATTCAATGCTTTAAAAAGACGAACAATTTTATTGGCGTGGTGTCCACAAATTCAGGGCTATTCACTAACTCAAGTTGCTTTCGCCGTGGCTATCCAAAGCAACTCGTAGAACAATTTTCGATAGCCACTGCTACCCTTTTTGGTATTCTCTAACTAACCATTAACAACTGTTGTTATCATAACAACTTTTTGTGAAGAGAGTCATGGCAACACCGCAAAATAGTTCAAATGTCCGTTTTCTCGATTCAACCATAGACAAATGATATGGATTGTCTGTGGAATAAGCACATACATAACCTTCAAAATCACGAAAAATGACCGTTAAAGAAAGTTGGGAAAAGATTTCAATTATTTTCGAGGAATCTGTACTGTAACTATGGAAGAAGGATGAGGTTATATAAAAGACAATTTTCGGTATTTTTAATTTAACATCTCTTATTTTAGACATAACAGGTTTAAAAAGGCAAGCAATGAAGATATCAATTTATGATGAATTTCCTGAGCGAACATAAAGTGATGATGAAAGTAAAACTATCGCCAGCTGAATCAGCAAAAGTTGAGAACTGTGAATGCAACTCACAAAAGAGTTGAATAATAATAATATGAAGACAGCGTTAAGCCTTTGCAGCAGTGGCGCATTTACCCTACAATACTCTATATTAATACCTTTGTAATTCCAAATTCATTAAAAAGTTCATTTGCACTAAAAATGTCATTCTTATTCGATTAAAACTTCTAATTGTTCACATGAATGAAAAAAATAACATTAATAATAAACAAACAGTAGCCGACAAGAGTGGTTATCGATAGCTACACCTATAAAGCAGTTGCCAGTAAACTACTAGGGATAGTCACTAGTCGTTATGCAAAGTAACTTTCATAACCACTTTCTTGAATAGTGAATACCGATTTCGCGCTTAGCAACTGACCTTGAAGATGACCACGATTTTCGGTGGCTATTCATAGCAACTTGAGTTAGTGAATAGCCTGATTGTCAGAAAGGTGGTTAAAATGTGTAGAAAACAATGGTCAATACTTTGAATGAAATGTTTTTTACTTTCCCATCAATAATTAGTGTTTTATTTTCACAAAAAAAAACGCTCATTTCATACCTACCGGTACCTGATATTTGTTTCAGTAAGGCCGAGATTTCTAATTAGGTACTTTTTTGGTCTTTAATTAGACATTTTATTGTTTATTCTTGATTGTTCTGCTTAAGTGTTATTAAATCAAAATATTCAAGGCATTTACCTGAACATCGACATAGGAGTCTGATCTCAATTCTTTTATTCTTGGTCCCATCGCACTATCCATCCATGTATGGGACCCGTATAAAAATGTTATGGAAATATTTTTATTCAACTTGTGTAATCTTTTAATTAAAGGATATTTGGCCCATCCAACTCCGAGAACCATATTGTAAAAAGCATTTTCGCCCCTGAAAACGAAGTAATGATGAATATACTGCATAGAAACAAAATATTTTTCGATTTGTAGAATGACCCGAAGATCTTTATAGTACTAGTTTCCGAATTAAACTGGTTAGCTTATGCAAGTATAAAATGATCATTGACAAATTCACCATATACTCACGTAGGAACTTTAGAAGCATTACAATAATAAAAATATTTCGGTAATGTAGTATGGTCATTCAATTTATCACCAATTTTGCCAAATATATCTCGTCTTGTTTTTTGCATAAACCAGGGAGCTGAAATAAGCAATTTTGAAAAAATTCATTTTATAATCGAAGACTGAGATATGTATCTATCAAAATTGCACTATTACCCCACTCTGGTCCCAAAGATCGTATAAATCCAATCGGGTTGAATTTGTAGAATATAATTGACAAAACTTTGAGGAAAAGAGGTGGTTGTTCATATTTGTCAGTATAACCCCACTCATCTGCCAGAATTAAATGCTGAATCCGTTCCGGATACGTCATTGAGTAGAGTCCAGACAAATACGCTCCCATGCTGTGTCCCAACAGGATCATTTTATCTATTTTCATCTGTTTTCTCCAGGATTCGATGGCTTCTACCATTTGTTTTTCAGCTTCTATGTTGTCATCACTGAAAACTGGCCTAGTGGACCTACCAAAACCTGAAAAAGTGTGTTACGATGATTCAACTCCATGGTTAATGGATAAATACTCTATGTTGAGTCAAAATCATATAACGGTCCCTGTTCAGGGCTTTTATTCCCACAGTGGTAACATAGATTATCTCATTTCTAAATCTAAGTGCCATATTCAAGAATGTAACCTGTGTTGGTGTTTTCAACGAATGTGGCCAAGCCGCCCGATAACAACGAGTATTTTGTTTAATGCTCAAATATCCACCCTTTATGTAGGTACTTACTCGTAATTTACAAAAAAGCCAACATGTTACGAGAAATGTCAATATGTTCAAATAAATTATAATTTTTTTATGAGAGGCCCTCGTCTATAAATTGATAAAACATTTTTAGTTCTCATTCTTGCACGATTGAAAGTCATCTAATTAAAATTTGACAAATGCAGCATTTGGATTTGAGTCATGCCTGTTATCAAATCAACTATTTCAGCGTACTTGTTAACTTGGACAGTGAGACGTCCTTGATAAGCAAATAGTTGAGGGGATGTGATATTTGAAAGTTTGAATAATTACTCGCAGGAAGCATAACAAGAGCGCCAAAGCTATCACTTAAGTGCTTTCTATTTCTTTTTTAATTGGCATGAATCTTTTAGATATACTAACTGTACAGATATGGGTAAGGAACCAATAAAAGTCTTCGTTCTAAAGCGACGTTTCGATGAATTTTATCATCTTCTTCAGGCTAAAGAACAACTGACAACTGACATCAAGTACACGTGTACTTGATTTAACAAATGATGTATATCATCGATATTGCCTCCCGATGTACTCGTTGATTGTTTATTGTTGGTTGTTCTTTTACATAATCAAAATTTAAAGTGGCTGAATTCATCAGCTGTCAGTTGTTCTTTAGCCTGAAGAAGATGATAAAATTCATCGAAACGAATACTTCTATTGGTTCTTTTACCCATAACTGTAGAGTAATGAAACAATGTTATTTGATATTCAGGGTATAATTTCAATAATAGGTATCGTAATGGCAACGTGTCGGCTAGTACCCTTTTTCAGCCTGTAAAAAACATCATACACAATATTACGACAATCAAAATGAACAAAAAATGTACAAGCATCGTAAACTGTAAAATATTCTGTATAATAGATACTTTGATGTTGTGTAGGTTCCTTATACCTGCCCTGTCATTAATGGAATGCTCATTTTGTTTTATACGTATACTCTCGAGAAACACTGGATTTTTCATTTGGTTCTCAGTCCAAGACAGTTAGGACAGAGCTCTAAAACTAACATAACATTTATATAGACCTACCATCATACATTACCTCATTTTTAAAATAAAAAACAACTATTCTCTATCACAAATATAAAAGCTAATAAAACAACAAACAAGGTACACAAATTATACGTCACCAAAAATTCATCAAGCAAAAAAGAAGAACCAGTTACATTCATATCTAACCATACGCACCGCCTCTATCTGGAAAAATAGAAAACATCTTAAAACTCTATAGCAACGTAAATCTAGTTCACAAACCACGCCTTCAAATTGAACACCTATATAGCAAATTTAAATCGCTTACACCAATAAACGAAACATCACATGTGGTATTTAAGATCAATTGTAATAATTGTGAGGGCGTAAAAATAGGACAGATTGAAAAAACAAGTTGTCCAAATCACTTTTCAAACACAAAAGTTAGAATAAATACACCTTCAATTATGACGAGACACTAGCGTTGGACCGAGAACCAAATAAAAATAAAAGTTTCTCGAGATGATATGTATAAAACAAAATGGGAATTCAAACACATGTAAAAGTGTATAGATCTTAATGGGGAATATTTTGAAAAACAATAAAGCGAATTTCGATGAATGATCTTTTATTTTGTTCTCCAATCCCAAAATATAAAAGGTAACCCTCGTACATCGATATCACTCTCAACTTTGACAAGCTTATACTTTCGAAGAGATGATTTTTACAAGTTCGCACGTAGTTTAACAACAGCGCCAATACTTCCTGCTGTAACGTCTATGCTTACACCATTTTCTAGTTGGGAAAAGTTGCTTCATTATTTTGGATACCATATTTTTTTTTTAAATAGCCACTTGTACCTATTCAGGACTAATGTTTAATTTGATTCGTCATGCTTTAAAACTATAATTTGGGGGTTCTGTCGATGGAACAAATGTGTTTCAATTGTAATTTTCTTTTCTAATTTAAAAGATTTTTATTGAGTTATGGATGTTATTATTTATCAACTACGTATTTCCGTTTGGTTGATTGAAAATATTCTTATAAGGATTCTATAATCAATGAGTTCATCAATAATATTTTCAAACATAAAATATCAACTATATTCATCTCACCTAGAAGATCGATTGCATAAAGAGGCCTATCTTTCGATAATGGTTCATAATTCAAACACCAGAATCCTAATGAAGCTGCGAAGCCATGTAATAATATTAAAGGCGTCTTTGGACAGTTTGTATTCAATGATACAGTCCAAATTTTTTGATCTGTTCCAAAGCTTGTTTCAATTGGTACGAACTCTGCACTGTAGGGAGGAATGACTGCAAAGAAGAGAGGAAACATTCAGTATTTCTTAAATTCAAATTGGTGATCCAAAATTGTATTTTTAAAGATTTAAATGGTGGTAGCAGGATCAAAA
The DNA here is from genome assembly GCA_030674115.1 of Micraspis discolor. NCBI lineage: Eukaryota > Metazoa > Arthropoda > Insecta > Coleoptera > Coccinellidae > Micraspis > Micraspis discolor. Next base: position 18,823 of record JARTUT010000171.1, on the reverse strand, counting down.
AACGGAAAAATGTCAGTTCGCCGACGTTTCGGAAATATATTTTACCATCTTCAGGGCTAGACTAAACAATTGTATCCTCCCATTATCTATAATATAGAAATGAATCGCAAAATGTGTTGGTAAGCGCATAACTCAACAACGCCTGGACCAATTTGGCCAAATCTTTTTTTTTTTTTTTAATGTTCGTTGATGTTCAAGGATGGTTTTTACGGCGAGAAAAATTAGAATTATAGCTGGAAAAACCCTAAAAATAGCCCTTTTCTTTTTCCCATACAAATGATTTGTAACTAAAAAGGTTTTGCAGCAATGTAAATTGATTGTTTGGGATGAATGCACGATGGCACATAAAAAAAGCTTTGGAGGCTTTAGACAGAACCTTAAAAGATCTACGGAGCAATAATAACTGATTTGGTGGTGCAATGATTTTATTAGCAGGAGATTTTCGTCAAACATTGCCAGTGATTCCACGATCAACGCCAGCTGATGAACTCAATGCATGTCTAAAGTCCTCCAATTTGTGGAAACATGTCAAAGTACTTCATTTAAGCAATAATATGCGTGTCGAGTTGCAAAATGACCAATCTGGAAACATATTCTCTAAACAACTCATTGACATTGGTAATGGCAAATTTCCTATATGTTGACTGGCTGCATTAACTTTCCTCAAAGTTTTTGTCAGTTAACTCGATCAAAAGATGAACTTATTCAGAAGGTGTTTCCAGATGTTTCTCAAAATTACAGAAACCATGATTGGTTGAGCGAACGAGCTATACTGGCTGCAAAAAACATAGATGTAAATGAATTAAATTTCAAAATTCAAGAACAAATTACAGGCGAATTGAGGATATATCAATCAGTTGATTCGGTTACTAATCAAGACGATGTAGTCAACTATCCACCGGAATTTTTAAACTCGCTGGACTTGCCAGGATTGCCACCTCACAATCTTCAATTAAAGGTTGGATCGGTGGTGCGAAATATCAACCAACCGCGTCTTTGCAACGGTACACGGTTAGCGATAAAAAAATTACTAAACAATGTGATAGAAGCAACTATACTCAAAGGAAAGTATAGAGGAGAAGATGTTCTCATACCGCGCATCCCAATGATTCCGACTGATGTGCCATTTGAGTTTAAACGACTACAGTTTCCAGTGCGGCTTGCTTTTGCTATGACTATAAACAAGTCCCAGGGGCAATCATTAAGTGTTTGTGGTATTAATCTAGAAAACCCATGTTTCTCACATGGTCAATATGTTGCCTGTTCCAGTATTGGAAAAACAATAGATTTGTTTATCTACGCGCCAGGTAATCAAACAAAAAACATCGTATACCACAAAACACTACAATGATAATAATAATAATTATGATTCACATGATTAACAATAAAGCGATTACTTACTTTTAAATCCTTATATATGTTTTATTTAATTATTTTTTATTCACAACGCCCTATCACCAGGGTGACGGTTCTGTTCAGGAGAATTTTTTAAAATTTTTAATTTTTTTAAGTTTTTTAAAAAACTGCCACATTACAAATCTTTTTGACAGGACGAGGTCTGTCGGGTCAGCTAGTCCTCAATATAAATAATATAGTTTACAAATCTCAGATATGTATTTTGCATGGGAAGACGTATGTCTTTCGAAATTACTATATTGTTTATTTTTCATTGCGGTCTGATAATTTCTTTCCATGCAAAATACATATCTGAGATTTGTAAACTATATTATATCTACTGACATAGAATCATTTTCGCGTTTTTTGATCCTGCTACCACCATTTAAACCTTTAAAAATTCAGTATTTCATTATGTCCCTGAGGCTACTTCGATAATTTCGTTTTGGTTGATACCATATGGTATCGAATATCACCAGAAGTATCATGTAGTTTTCTGAATATTTTATTCATGAATTATAAAATATTTTGACTATGAGCCGAGGGAGTTTGCGTTATATTTAGGCGAAATTTTTAAGCAAATTCTTCAAAATTAGTATCAAGTATTCAGAAACTACTGACTTTTAGTGAACAAATCGCAATATTCCGAGTCATTAAATAGTCATCAAGACCAGTTCTGAAAATATTGAAAAAAAGTATAGAATTAATGAGATTGAGTAATGAAGGTTGCTCTCGTTTTAGGAGGCTCCATTTTAATGTGCTTTTGGCCTGTCTTAAGGTGAAAATGGCAAAACACAACAAAATAGCCCCACAAAAGAAAATAGCTTACGAATCTCTGCAGGAAAAAGAGCTTAGGGACAGTATAAGTAAAGAAATTAACCATCAAATAGAAACAATTATACCAAAATAGAATCAGATGAAGACCTAACCAATATCTGGGAAAATACTCAAAATATCATAATGAATATAGCTAAAGAAGTAATAGGATATAAAACACGAGAACACAAGCAGCCATGGATAACTGACGAGATTCTTTCATTGATGGACGAACGTAGGAAATTCAAAACCCAGAGGAACCAAGAGAACTACCTGAAAATTCGAAAACAAATAAGAGCAAACATTAGAATAGCAAAGAATGAATGGTTAAAACATGAATGCGAAATTATGGAAAGATTACAAACCCTACATGATGATCTCAACTTGCACAAGAAACTAAAAGAAACGGCAGGAATATACCGAAAAGAAACTTCTCTACCATAACAAATGAGAATAACGAAATCGCAGGCGACATCAATGCGCGAAAAATAATATGGGAAAATTATATCAGAAACCTATTCTCGGATGACAGAACTCTTGGCCAAGATACGGAGGATGATCTATCAGGACCCTCAATAACAAAAGCAGAAATAGAAACGACCATCCGCACACTGAAAAATAACAAAGCACCTGGTCCCGATGAGATAACTGCAGAGCTTATTAAACTGCTTGACGACAAAGGGGTAACAGTTCTTCACAAACTCTTCAATAGAATATATGAAACCGGTCAATATCCCGCTCAATGGTTGTCATCTACCTTCATACCTTTGCCAAAAAAGAATAACGCTAGGAAATGCGAGGATCATAGACTTATCAGGCTTATGTGCCACTCCTTAAACTGTTCCTCAAGATAATTCATCAGAGAATATTCAGAAAATGTGAGCAACACATCAGCGACTCGCAATTCGGATTCAGACAAGGCAATAGATATATAGACGGCAAAGATATTCGCTGCATTGAAAATCTCTATCTGAATCAATCTGCTCACATAAAGATCGATGGAGAACAAAGCAATGTTGAAATCTGCAGAGGAGTCCGACAAGGGTGTGTTCTCTCACCTCTGTTATTCAATTTGTATTCTGAGAACATCTTCCAAGGGGCACTTGAGGACGTTGAGAGGGGTATTAAAGTCAACCGAACATGGATTAATAACATTCGCTACGCGGAGGACACGGTCTTAATTGCTGACAATATGAATGATCTTCAATACCTTATCGACGTAGTAGGACAACACAGCGAGAGAATGGGCCTTAAAATAAATGCCAAAAAAACAAAATATATGGTCATTACTCGTCAACCAGACAGACTCAATAATGCAAAACTAACATCTGATGGGTCATTAATTGAGCGTGTAAATAAGTTTAAATACCTTGGAGTATGGCTCACTGAAGACTGGACATCTGACCTAGAAATAAAATGTCGTATAGAAAATGCCAGCAACACATTCATGAAATTTAAGTGGACAGGCTTGCGAACAATGGAAAGCCTAATACATACAGCTAGAGACGGATAGAAATGAATCGTGTGGTCGCAAACATTCATTAGTGAATATGCATTAGAAGAAGAAGAAGAAGAATCGAGAGTTGAAATCATAAAGATACTGAGACTCAGATAAAAAGAGTTTTTTGACCACTTTCTATCACTTATGTTTATAAAAACCATACGACCATCTTTTTGGAATCAGAAAAGAAAGCTTTCAGAAAATAGCACAAAAATCTAATGTTTTTATTTAAGAAAACATAATTTTGCGTCATAGCTTAGTAATTATAAATGGTCCAAAGAAGAAAAACATGCCATTGGATTCTACGTGGAAAAAACCCGTATAATATGTAATTTCAGAGCTTTATTAGCTATTTGCGGAGATCTAATATTTTATTCGATGTTGCAATTTTCCAATTTTAGCTTATAACACGAAAACAAAAGTAGGTAACCAAAGATTAATACTATTCTAGTTAGTTTCTCAGAGAAAGAGAACGAAAATGGAGTATCAGATTTTGTCTAAGTCCTCTGGTTAAAAAAGTTGTAATGCTAAAACATCGAAACATACCCTCCCTATACATCCTTAGGTTTGTAAAGGGTAATCATTTAGAGGTACTCTTTAAGGTGCGGATTTAGTTGCAGATCGCGCATGAGTCGTGTAAACTGAAGTGGTATTCTAGTTCAGTAGTGTTTGACATTTCATATTGGAATAATTTAGCCCGGCACAGCGTCCACAAATTGTCCAGCTTTATTACGAAAACGGGCGTTCTCCGATTAATGTGTATCGGGCACTTAGAGAGACTTACGGTCCACATAATCGGCCTACTGAACGCACAATTCGCTCTACCATCACTAAGTTTGAGACTCAATATTCGTTATTTGATAATACTCGACCAAATAGACAACATCCAGTTCGTAGTGAAAAGTATATAGCGGCGGTGGGGGAGAGTGTATGTGATGACTATGAAGTATTGATTCGTCGCCATTATCAATAGCTTGACCTTTCGTATTCAACGACATGGCGGATTTTACGTAAGGATCTTTCATTGACAGCTTACAAAGTTTAAGATAAGAACTGAAGCCGACCGACCTACCGAATCGTTTAAGTTTTAGTCATTGGGCTCTTGGTAAGCTTGTAGAGGATCCACTCTTTTCGACAAAATTTTTCACCAAACGACTGTTTGATGTGGTATAATCGGTCCATATTTCTTCAAAACAGAGTACGGCCGAAATGCTACTGTGAGTGGTGACCTTTACCGCACCATGATAACAGACTACTTGTTGCCGGAAATTGAAGCCGGTGGTCTCGACCAAATGTGGTTCTAACAAGATGGTGCCACTTGCCATACAGCCCATGAAACCATGACTTTACCGCGAGATCATTTCGGCGAGCAGATCATTTCACGCTTCGGACCAGTGAATTGGCCGTCTAGATCATGTGACATCATACCTCTTAATTTTTTCCTTTGGGGTTATGTGAAGTCCAAAGTCCTAATGAACAAGGCTACGATTGAGGTATTGGAGGCCAATATTACCCGAGTCATCCGAAAATTGGAACTATGGATCTTGTTAACCCTAGTCCAGGTCTGTATTTGAGAGAGGTTATCTTTAAAAAATAGTTGTAAAGAATGGTTCTTTTATTTGTTAATAAATATTAAAAATAAAGTTGTTTTTTATCAATTTTTTTATAACAAAAAAAGTACCTCTAAATGAATCATATTCAATATATTGGTGTTTCCTCGTCAATAACTCATCGTCTATATAACATTGAAGCATGCAAACATCTTGGCATTTCATGAGAAGTACCAAAGAAAAGTGATATCGAGAATTAAAAATGTTTACCAGATAGTATTTTTTTCTCGAGTTCCACTAATTTATAATCGAAAATTGCTTCCTTCACTTCCATTGCAACGAAATCCTCTTCCGAGAAAAATACCCAAAAAATATAAACTAGAGACACGGAAACATTTATCAAGCTGACAATATATTTCATTGAACTAACAACATCATCAGTTAGATGAGATGACCTTTAATAGCGCATTAATGCTATCACGAGTAGATCAGGAATTCAGTGTCGGGTAGAATCAGCGTAGAAATTGCAAATCTTACTCAATTACATTGAAAAATGTAAAGATGGTTCATGTCATTTGATCTGCATGTGATCCGAATCATGCCCAGGGAACAGTGGCGGCTTGAACTATTGGACATGTAATGCATATAACTTAACCAATTATATTCTTGGAATATCACGTATGAATTGAATATTTTATTAATTCTATTATTTTCCTAGTCTCAATATACACCGTCATCACACATCACATAGAACACCATAAACTATGTTATCATTCACTAGGGATAAAAGCAATCTCATGTCATTTATCATTTTTTGGTGTCGATGCCCTACCACAGATTTCTCTTATTTTACAGCAGAGATTTTCTTCACCTCTTTTTCAATTTTAATAAAATATCTTCAAGACCTTTCTGAAAAGAAATATTCCCGCGCCGTTTGACGCATTCACTTCCGCCCTAATCTTATCCCAAACTATGTTCCTTCAGTGAGCTGATACTTGGTCCGTGATCCGAAGGCTGCCAATAAAAACATTTTTTATGTTCCGAGATCTTCAAAAATATGATTAACTCATAGGTTGTTGCAATAAGATGATGCAATGCTGTAATTCAACTAATTCGATATATATTCAAAATATTGTGGAACTCTGATAAATGTGTCATTATTTTTGGGTTTTTTTAGTTTATAGAGTAATGATATCCACGAAATTTTGTAAACCTATTCGTTTCAACCTCATTCAAACATTTTCCAAGTAACACATTGATCGGATCGGTGTTTCAAGAATTATTTAGGAAAGCAAATTCCAGATGCTTATAACTGCTGAAAGGTTCGACGCATTGGACCCAATAACGATTTTATTGTAGGGTACGACTAATATTTGCATCAGCATTATAAGAAATAAATATCTTAGCATATGCATTAGCAGTTCGACGGCAACTCCCAAAGCGAACTTGTAATATCGTTCCATTCAATAAGTTTTTTTTTTTATATTCATATCCATATTCCGTTGATCAGTAATAAGTGAAAACGCAAATACAGCAATATTTCGAGAAAATTTCCTTTGTCGACTATTGACCAGATGATACCAAACTTCAGGACGGCCAAACTCATCTTAAGGTTAGACATAAAACAAGCATTTCATCAAATATAATTCTGCGAGGAGTCTCGATATAGAACTACATTTATTACAAGTAAATGCCTCTTCAGATATAAAAGATGTTCGGGATATTAGAAATAAAAAAAATATATTGGAACGAGTTCTCATTACATGTGACGGTTAAATCCGTAGACGACATGCTTGTGTAGGGGTTTCCCAACGACTACAATTCACACTTAGAATTCTGAAAGAGAACAATGTCCTTCTAATTGCTGAAAAATGTTTATATAACTTATGTGTCATCGAATTCATTTCTGGACCATGTTTAACTCAAAATGGCATAAAGCCTCTGAACAAGTGTCTTAATTATCCAATCTTTTCGATCACCACGTACAATTGATGAACTTCAAAGTTTTTTGGGACTCGTGAACTATATCCAAAAATGGAATTCTCATTTAGCCCCATTAACCAATCAATAAGTGTTTTAATATTCATTGTATTCCTTGATTAGTAATAAGTGAACATGTTACTAATAAGTGAACACTACACTCATCTCTGTCGGGAGATAGAATAAACGACCGGATGGACATTCTTTAATTTGACCACGGACTTTAATCATGAAGTCGAATCCAATCGATTGAGACCATTTATAGCTCGATATTAGAATTTTACAGATAATTGGGGTAATACTTATATTGCATGAAGATTCTCTCCTGTAATTATTTTTGTATAATTGTTCAAAATCTGTGCAACATTTCAATTATCTTTTTAGTTACTTTCTGGTCAGTTGGTACATTTCATTTCATTATATCTTCCTGTTTTCAAAACCTGCCAAAATTATACCTACCAAACTATGTAAGTTTACCTGTCGTACTTCGAAACCTACGCCTATGAAACCGGAAGCTAATCAGAGGAAAAGCTGAACTTTTTGATGCGTACTGAGATGAAACATGTTTTGTATGTTAACATTGAGCCTTGAGCTAATATGTTACCTTGACCATAGCCTATTTATCTGACCTACCGGGTCTCCCAGAATTTTTGGTTTTGATGAATAAACACAAGGATATCATTAAGTGAGATAAATTTGTTGCAAAATTGAAAACTAATTCAAACATCCACACACTTACGAACTTGTTTGTGTGCGGTAGTGACACCTATTGGCGCAACCTATAACTATGAGATTTGGGATTTCGCCTCTAGAGGGCGATAGTTATATCAGCATAGATTACTGATTTCACCAAGATAAATTAGTCAGGATAATTTAATTTATTATTTAGCATCAATTAAATTAATGTATTTAGTTCTACAGGGTGAGAGTTTGCCCACGCCGTTAAAATCTTTTTGAACGCATATCTCTTGAGTACAATAAGCACACTGTTTTCAACAGTTCTCAAAAACTTGGAAACAGCTATGGTATTTATTTTTTTTTGCGCTAGTTCTAGTTAACAAAACTTATACCAGTTTTCCTAACTGCGTGCTACAGTTTTGCCCAAATGCCTGTAATTTTTGAATATTAAGCCGAAAATTGTGTCAATCGGTTGGGTTCGGATTCACGATAAAGAAGTCCAATTCGAGTATTTCCGTCCGGGCGTATATACTCTATGTTCCGAAAGAGATGAGCTAGAGTTTCCATATTTTCAGTATAGGTTGATTGTCAAAATATCTCGGTCAAATTCGTGATTGAGTCATAAAGAATTCATTTTAAGTATGTCCCGTCGACCGGTCGTGTACCCTCTATATATACAGGGTGCGGCAAAAATTCGTGTACCGTTTTGCACATGAGAGAAAAATAAGCAAAAATTATTGCATTTAAATTAATTTAACACATTTTATGTTCGAATTGTTCCCTCACCTCTTCAACGCACATGCGGCATCGTTTAGTCACGGTAAAACAAAAAAATGAAAAACGACCTGAACGCTGCGCGTCGACTACGGAGCCAGTAGTTACGAATTTACGACACAGTTCATGCACCAATTGTCTGGTAGGAACTTGCTTATTTGGAAAGTGCTGGCGAAATTCTTCGAAAATTTCAGCATAATCTGCGCAAAGTTTTAGGTAAGCAGTGAGCAAACAAACACGTTCTTCTTTCGTGTACATTCGCAGCCACGGCAACGAAACCACTGTAAACTTACACAACAACACTCCTAAACGCGGACAACTCAACTTGCTACTTTTCAGCTGCCTCTTTCCGCCCTAGGTACGATACTGGCCAAAAATACGCGCATACGTGAATACCAGACAGTGCCTGGTCTGACTTTTGTCGCACTCTGTATACTCGTCGGATCTCAATGAGTTGAAGCATTCATGGAGGTGATTGATATATTACATAAGTCATAAGAAATGTCAGCCGATAATTTTTCCTCTGCTATTTTTTCAATGAAATAAGTGTTATATCACACCCTTCCCCAACTATGGATGATGATTTTCCTTTGAATGGGTTCCATAGCAGACCTTAAACATCAGAAGATCTGAAAATCATCACTTGGACTGCAAGACCCGATTCGAAGAATCCTCCTTGCAGATTGGCGACAAATTTTGTGTATTGGATTTGAATATAGAGGGTATTTCTAAGGACCAGAGTGATTATATTTCTAAACTAGCAAAGGAGACTATGGTGCTGAGATTATTCTCCTTCAAGAGCAAATACGAATACTAAAAAATCTTCGTGAAAGAGAACCATAAAAGGTTATGTATTCATTGATTATCTCCTTAGTAAAATTTACGGTTGTTTATTATGTCATAAAATCCTTGATTCACAATATCGGAGTTAATCCAAAAGGCGAATTTGAGGATGTTTTCTTTATCTCTTTCAAATTTTCTATTTTTGTTATTCAGTTCTTTTTTCTGCTTTTGTCTTTTATTTCCAGATTCGATGTGGGCAACTTGAAGAAGTCTCTATCTCTATCAATGGAAGACCACTCTTGAAGAAAGATATCCCTGAAATATATTTCAGCTTATTTTTGTACTTTCACACTTAGGCGGGGAGCCAAGGTTTTTTTACTGAGGTTTTTGCCCTAGGGTTTTATGTCATACGCCGAATTGTATTACACCCCGTCACTAAGCCCTGATATATATGCTTTATTGTTTGCTAACTAAATAGTGTAAGCCAAAAGTTCAAAGGAATATATATATATATATATACATATTCTTCTTCGCAGAGTGAATCTACGAGTAGATATTGGAGTTTCATTTCTGCCCGCTGCCAATCCTCAATATTATTGAAAATACAAGGTGATTCGTAAAACAATCTATGGATCTCTTAGAGTACTCACTGATGGAGATAAAAAACTTACGGTCAAAGAGAACTGAATAAGAGATGGAACACAGATTTTTACCTTCAGTTTCGTTTGCTTTCAAACACGGTTACTTATCAATCCAAGCTCGTACATTTCAATAAATTTTTATCCTTGAGAAGATTTCAGGCTCTTTTTGGACTGTAATACCTAAGGTCTTTCAGGAAACAAGAGCCTACTGGAAGGAAGTTGTCTATTGCTATGGTAAAAATAAACATCATTTTGATTTATTTCAACAGAAGGGAATTTGAGCTCAGAAAAAACTGAAGGAAAATTGTTAGTATTTCTAATTCAAGGTATATCAGTTTGTTAACTATTTCACATTCTTCGCAGAGGTTAATTTGCCTCACACTGTTCTAGAGTCCAGTAAGAGACTTTAGATCAAGCGCGCAAAGGCCCCTGACCTCAGGTTAGCGCTTTTCTACATTTTTTATATTTATAACGATGTTAATGATATTATTAATAGCACATCACACCCTTGATTTTTCCAGTACATAAAACAGAGCCAACAGAAGAAAGAAAGAGCGAAAGAAATAACACAAAATTAGATTGAACCTTATAATGATACAACACAAGGAGATATGGGACAAACCAAAAGCGTCGTTCTTTTGTTAAAGGTTCATCAGAAAAATAAAAAGAATTGGAAATAAACACAACATAATAATTATAATATAATAAATCGACTTTATTGGCTCAATTTAACAAAATAAAATAATTAAATAATTCACAAAAACCCAGAAGAACCGCCGGAGGGAAGTTTAGTCATAACGATTACTCTTACACTTAACTCCGCCAATTCTTCCATGGCAAATTAAAATGAGAATAAAACATTGAGTGCATATACAACAAATAGCAATTAGGTCGATGCAAAAAGAAATACATTTTATTTCCTATATATAACAACAAATATCAATACTACATACAAAACAACCGCATTTAAGACACAAGATACCATCAGGATTAATCTAGCAAAAGTTAAACTTAACGAGAATCGAAGAATTGCATATAGGTATGAAATACCTTGCGAATGCGTAAAATAGTATATCGGAGAAACTAAACGCCTCTTGAAATTGAGAATAAAAGAACATCAGAAACTTTCTCAAGCGTTAGGCAGCGATAGGTCTTAGTTAGTCCAATATGATGTGGATGAAAAGATCTGATAAAAAGGAACGATAAATATATGTATATTATACAAACAAGAGAAGCCTTCAAGAGAGAAATCGAAATGGTAGCATTTATGAATATCGCTTTTAATCCTATGCACCGTCAATTGAGTTGCTGGAAGTTTGGAGGTCAATTGTTCAAGTTACTCCAAGAGGTCTTCAAACCACAGATAAGGTTGATCTAGTTTTCGGAGGTCTGTCAATTTGACACTTATAAGTATCAGGTATGAAGTGAGCGTCAAGATACAAATGTCTCGATAGGGAAAATTGGTTGTGAACGAGCCTTTATAACTTTTTTTGTCTGCTATGACATCTGTGAAACATATTAAGTATACATCAAGTCATTGAACAGACAACATCATATTTTTTCATCGTGTGAAAAAAATGTCTCAAATGATGAAAAGTGCTACAGAGTCGCATGGAATGCTTGTCAACAAAGCAAAACCGATTCAGGCTATAATCAAAACACTTGGCTGGGAGCTGCTACTCCACCAACCGTATTCACCAGACTGGGCTCCTTCCGACTACCATTTGTTTTCATCGACTTTGATTCCTACGAGGAGGTCGAAAATTGCGTGTCCGGTTGGTTTGCTTTAAAAGACGAACAATTTTATTGGCGTGGTATCCACAAATTGCCAGAAAGGTGGTCAAAATGTGTAGAAAACAATGGCCAATACTTTGAATGAAATGCTCTTTACTTTCCCATTAATATTTAGTGTTTTATTTAAAAAAAACGCTCATTTCCTACCTGATAAAAATTGAACTACTTTCAAACATTTTAAGCTTCTTTAAAAGCATCATCAATAACTTCTCGTCAACAATAGAAGATGTTTCACTCTTAACATGATTTTAAGACATCCTGTAAACTGTAAAACCAATCTCCAGCTCCTGTGACACAACATTCCCACAAGCATCTCCCTGATTTTGGTAACAACCCAACCCAAGCCAGTCTTCTGCGAGTCTCAACGCAAAAACGGCAAAGTAAAGATCAATTGGCGCTGCCACGTGACTAGACTGCAGATTTTTCGGGTGATTAATTAAGTTTGGCGGCAGTATTTTTAAGCGGGCACCCTCTTTAGCTCGTCTATCTGCTGGAAGAATGTTCAATTAAGAACTTTTTAATTTGTCTTGCGCCGCCTCTCGGGTAGTCTCTCATGAGTATTTTCTTTAATTATTCGTTTTTCTTTACGGTAATTAAAGAAAAGTTATTTGCCTTGTCATTGACTGCAAATGGCCCGTCGTACAAGCCAGGAAATGTTATGTTCTGGGAGAGGGAGATTCAAGACGGCTCAAAGGGTGATAAAATTTGCTGACTCGAAATTTAGGGGCTATTAAAAAAGGAGGGTTGGTGACATTGGTTTTTTTCATTTTAAGCTATTGAAGGTGTTGAAAGGTTTTCATTAGGAAAATTAATTTTATTTAGTTGGTACACAGTTGTCTAAATTGAACACTTTTGATAGGAAACACCAATTTCTACAGGAGTTAGGGAGAACTTGCCGACTTGCTACGAGATCAATTTTGGTGAGAAAATGACCACACATAGATATCTTGACTTGTTGAAAGAAACAAGGTCTTTTTCGATTTTGCCGGTAACTTGTGTATTTTTGAATATTTCTTGTTTCTGTGAAAACATTCTTAAGGCACTTTTTTGAAAGGAATTCAATGGTGTTCCTAGTGTTGTATTGAAAAAATTCTTCCTTTTTGAAAATCATTTTAAATTTACAAAATACTTGGTTTAAATTTCTAATCGGTGATTGAATTCAAATTTAGATATAGATAGATTTTTAATAATAAGTTCTATATTGACATCATTTCTTTCACCAAGTAAGGTGAATAATAGTTTTTATTCAATTAGTTACATAATTATTTTTGAAAATTTAATTGTTGTTTGTTGTAAAAAAGTAATGATTTCGAATAAGAGATCATAAGAATAAACTGTGATTTAATTGTTTTTTATAAATATTGAATTTTGAAAACATCTCTAAAATTTTTGTAAACCAAACTTTCAAAAAGGCAGTCTGATGTTTTTGATATTGGAGAAAATTGTTACCTTTGACGGCTGGCTGGTCCAACCTGTCATTTCAGACACGTTGTTATGATATGTGGAAGATTTCACATTTATTTTTTAATCTTTTGAAATCATAGCAACGCTCAGTAATTATTTCCATCGAATAGTAAAGCAATTGATTTTTTACTCATCGTGAAATAGTTTTGTTAACTTATTGTTATAGTTTTGGCAATTATAGCATAACCTACAATTGCTGCACTAGCGGACCGATGCTATTTATTTCAATGATGAAATCACTAATACTTGACAATATATCACCGAACATATATTTAATATCGAAAGAATCACCGCAATTATATTTGATATACATAACTGATACCAAATCTACTTATCACTGCTCTTCATACTTGACGAAAGCATATAAATATATTATTGTATAGCAGCTGTCCACGCGAACGCATCGCTCACTCAAGGAGGGGAGAGACAGATGTTGAAAGCTGCCGAACGCGGAGACCGATTGTGCCACTTTGTCTCTCGTTCCGCGCTCTTTCTTCCACTTCATGCCTTAAATGGAACGCCTCAGAGCGAGGTAACGTCGCATGAGTCATGCTTTTTCGTGCGTGCAGCTGGCTCTATCGAATTATAAGACGTCTCGTCAAAAATATGGTTTTGAAGCTATAACATAAACTTGTAATTTTTTTAAGGCGTATATGTTTTTACATATTCGTGTTTGAAATGAAATTCTCTTATCAGATATATGTAATAGTTGTTACACCTCAATAAAAAAAAATTTTTGAGGCTATTTTAGATATATTCTCAAAATCTCGGTTGGCATGCTTGAATATGAAACAAATTACCTTAGCAACTACAGTTACTATGCCTACTGTCTAACAATTTTTATTAAATACAGTTTGCTTCACAAGTTTAGTGTGCTTCTTTGAAATGAGTTTTGAACATACTAGAATATTTATCTGCCTCCAAATCGACAATCCTTCATAGAAAAATTTTACAGAAGCACTGACCTGAGATCAGGAAGTATTTTTCCGTGATCTGGAACAGTGTGATACTAATACAACCAGCACGATTAATGAAAAAACCTATATCTCAATTTCAAAATAACTACTGACAGTTTTCCTTAAGATTTGTTCGAAACTCAAAGTTCCCTCAAAACACTAATCAAAAGTAGGCATATCAACTCAATTAATGAGGAAATCTGTGTAGTAGTTTTTTATTTGACATATGGGTCGACCTCATATCAGTACTTTTCATTTCGATTAATTTTTTCCCAACTCAACCTGAATTTGTGAGACCGTAACTCCTGAACCATTGGACGCATTTGGCTTGATAATAAATTGATCGAGATATTTGAACAGCTGATCTATTCTGAAGATATGAAAATTTAAGCTCAAATTTGACTCTGTATTATTCATCAGGTAGTCAAGCCCAAATTCACTGAGACTATTTACGGCTTGATATTCTAAAATTACATTTGGTCGAAACGCTGTTCTATTAGAACAAGTGCTCAAAAATAAAATATTTATTACTGATTGCCAATTGCGTCAAGATATGAAAATTCTGAATAAAATTAAGTAATTATATATATAATATTCAAAGATCTCTACCATAATTCTACAGATCCTGATCAAATTTTTGTGAATCGGTGAAGAGAACTCTATCTCTACCAACAAGAGTTCTTCATGAGTTCGAAATAACGTGGATAGGTGGCGCTGAGCTCAACAATCAAAGAACTAGGCAACTCAAATTTCTGTTTTATATGTACTTGTATGACTTGTAAAATATGGTATAGTATTTTACAATTCTCATATTTCATATTTAATCTCACATTTTTCTGCCAGTGATTTTTCTTTTGGTCGTCGGTCTATTCGGCAAGAAAGAAATTGAACGAGTATAATGGAATGTGGTTGGAGTGAGTACTTTGATATATACGGTGGTTTCGAATAAGTGGAGATTTATTCAATAAACGATACCCTTATACAATACATGCAGAAATATTTATTCTATTAGGACGGTTATTTAGGCAGATTCCATTATTCACCATGATTATTTTCGCTTTTGTGAAATTTATTTCACCATCGAACTGAAAATGAATATCAATTATTGTCAAACTGCGAATTTTCGTCAACATCGGACGAATATCTTATGGGAAATCGTATATGTTTCAATAAATATTTGAGGATTTATTGAAATCTTACCAACTTTGTTTTATTATTGGTGAAACACTTATCAAGTAAAAAATGATGAGGGTATTTCAACAAATAAAAAGTTCCAATGTTCATAACAGCCGAACCAATGGACGGATTTGGCACAAACCAAACTCAACTCAGATATTTGGTCAATTAGTCTTTTCTGTGAAGATGAACATATTAACATATCCCTTACGAAAGTTAAAGCATATATGAGAACCGTCATATCAAACCCTGAGGTCATTTTTGCCTTAATTAAAAAAAAAATAAAAAAGCCCTTACGTGAGGTCAGGATCTTTTGTACTCTGTGGGGTACAAAAACAACGGAGATATATAATGTAACAGAATTATATTATATATTTTGAATTAACAATCACAAACTCACAACTTCATTTCAGTATTATTTCAATCACAAACTTTTACGAGGAAAATTAAGTATACGATATTCTTTTAGAGACAGTTCACATATTTAAATCGTGGACATTAGAAATACCAGTCGATGAATCTCAAAACCGACATTTTATAATCGATGTATATTCAAATGATATTAGGTACATTTGTCAAAGGGACTTTAGAAATGTCAATGAATGTTATTTTAAGCACTTGCTCTAGTTTATAAAAGTAGTAGGTACAACAGAGTGCCGTCTCTCCCAAATGTCTAGCCGAAAACGGTCTCAAACAATTGATTTTGACTTCCTGATGAAGAAGACAGGATCAAACTTGAGGGTATCTGTCTGGATGAGATGAGCTAGAATTTTCATATTTTCATAATAGGTTCAATGTCCAAATATTTCGGTCAAGTTCACTACTAGGCTAAATCTGTCGAATGGTTCAGTAGTTATGAGCATCTGAAATTTAGTTTCCTCAATAACTCTTTGAATATCCATCCAATCAATTTGTTACTTGAAAGATGTTTGAATGAGGTCGAACCAATAGGCTTGCAAACGTAAAACATAGCACTAAAAAATTTAAAAAACTTTTATTTAATTACTTGATATTTCAAGAGAGAGATATTTCAGAGATCCACAAAAATTTCAATGTAATTCGAAGTTTTTTATCTTCAGAACATCCATGAATTTCAGATGAATGTAGATACCATCTCATTGTAAGGAGTCTTGATTTTTGAAGATATAAACATAAAAAAAAAACATAAAATTTGATTAGGAGCCTCGTTTGAGATCATCGATGTCTCTATATTTTCGTATTTATCGAATTATAGGGTCTGCCAAGAGTCAAGAATTTTCTTCCTCCTTGAGAAAATGTCAATAGTTAGTTGAACCTTTGAATTCGGACTTGAAAAAATGAGGTAATTTGAAGGATAAGAATATTGATGATAAGATAAGAAGGCCTTGCCAAAAAATGACCTTATGACCCTCTTCATCTATTTAAAAAATTTAGAGGGTTGATGTGGACGACACAGGATGCAAGAATAATCCTTGATGCATAAAAATTTGGAAAAAGTTGACCCGTTCCAGGATATTGTTACCAAATTTTTTATTTCTGAGAAAATAAATTAGTTACATAATTTTGACGGACACTGTATAGATACTAGGTTTGGGATGAATCTTAATATATGAAATTTTTTTAGATAAGTGAAATCTGAATATCCTTGTGTGTGACGATATTCAGATAAATAGGAAATAACAACTTAAAAACTAGTTTGTGGTTGAAATGAAACTGAAGGAATATTGATCTTAAGTTTGGTTATTGTTAATTGAAGATTTAGGTCTGCTGATTCTTTCACATTATCTATCTTCCCTATTTTTCCGTGATACTGTTTCAGAGAACGGGAAAGACTGTAGAAACGGCGAGCATAAACTTCCGACATTCAAAACTTTTCATCATTTTTGCCCACCAATGAGCATCAGATCAATTTGTAACATGCAAGGAGGTTGAAACGAATACGTTAACAAAACTTCGTGTGAATCGTTGAGCTAGAAAATTTTGAAAACCTTTCTAAATTTTTTTTTAATACTTCTAGTGAAATATCCATTGAAGATCCTCAGAATTCGTAAAGTACATCAAGGTTATTGTTATCCAGGACTTCCTAGAATGGTTCAATGGTCAAAAATTTTGATTCCATAGAGAAGCCTAGATTAAGATTTGTTGAATGATTGTTTGGGCTATTACCATCATCTATTGTGGATGTAATGATTTCCGACGTTTCGATAGACATCTTCTATCTTTATCAAGGAGAAAAGTAAGAAACCTTTTGAAAATTATCAATTTTCAAAAAGTCAATATTAACAGAAGTCATGAAAGAAAATGAACGATGTTATATACTCATCTGTGATATGATGATCTTTTTAAGTTGGATCGATCTATCGGCGTCCAAACTTCTGGCAGATCTATAGATGGAGCACTTATGGAATCAGGTGTTATTTTCATAAATGCTGCTTCTTTGATTTTTCTTCTTTGGATATTATTGATGCTTCATCCCACTTTATACGATGATTCTCATCTACAGCATGTTGGACCAACCTGGATTTGTCGCTGTCTAGTAGAAGCTTCTGATGTTCTTTTATTCGTACATTCAGAGGGCGTTTAGTTTCTCCGATGTAAGATCATCCAACACGAGCTCCATCATCAACTATATCTCGTCATCAACTAGATTAAGATTGTCTTATAGTTTATCGATTTAGTTATTAGAGACCGATGATTAGAACATTCACAGAATTCTTCAATCAAGTTGTCAAATACCATTTCGAATTAAAGTTATTTTGGACGTAGAATTGCGATCAAGCGACAAACCTTTATTTAGCCCAGCATAAAGGTATGTTTTCGGGAAATTATAATTACATTTTAATTTAAGTTTCATATGTAAATTTTCCTTGAGAATATCTCAAGGTTCTTTTTCAGTATCTTTGACTGAAATAAATAAGGTATTTCAGAAAACAAAGGCCTACTGGAAAGGAGATATCAATTTCTGTAGGAAAGATAGACATGTTGATACTGAGATATTGATTTTAAGATGTGGGAAAAATTGAAGAAAAACTGTGAATAGTTATTTTTAATTCAAGATTATGGGTTTGTTGATTATTTCACATGCTTCGCAGCATATCACACTATTTCCGAATTCGGGAAAAAGACTTCAGGACCGATACTGACAACCTAACATAAAAATCGTGATTATGCGATATCCCTATATTCTTTTTCTAACCTATCAGATTCAACTATAAAACAGGTTTCTTCTAGAAATTATCAACTCATCCTATTCGTCTAGTATTGCGTGTAAAAGCTTCTTTTTCCAAACGCTCCAAGCTCACACAAGAAAATGACCATCATAAATAATCCTTCAAG
>JARTUT010000606.1:0-41889 GCA_030674115.1 Micraspis discolor | reverse complement strand
TAAAAATCAATTAGATGAAAAATTTCAAATATCCAGAAACATTATGAATTTCTGCGATTACTAATTGACACTCATATCTCTTGTAGCCTTGGAAACGATAATACCTACATGATTTTTTGAATTATCTTTCATTGAATATCTTACGATCATTACATCATGAGGAATTCCATATTGTAATTTTTTCCATTCGATAGACATACATTCTTACACATTGGTTGAAACAACAGATTAATGCACTGAAAACATACAATTCTGAAAAATTTCAAGTTATTCATATTGGCCGAAACTTGATACATATTTACCTTTTCCAATGATCATTCGAGCTTTCTATTTGTTTCTTTGAAAATATATGTGTCCAAGAAGTGTTAATATAGAAACAATTGAATAAGTTTTCACTAAAAAAATACTGACACTGTAAAAAACACATTAATTGTAATAAACACTTTTTTCAGAAATATTTTTTGTCAATTCACGTTCCATTGTATATTCATAAAATCAAATCCTTTTGACTAAATTTTGAGATCCTAATAAATCTTTTTGACTGAATTAGCGTGTTATCTACTTCTGATGAGTCTAGAATGTAATTGAAACTTCTAAATTAATCTGACATACTCTTGATCTCAGCCGATCTGATCATTTCTTATTTTGTTATGTCCAAGGGTTATCTGGTAATTATGAGAATATATCTACGGCTTTGAAAACTTTGATAATTAGAGCTTCTCAATTTTTATTCGAGTTAATCGATGAAGCGGAAAATAAAGAAATAATAGTTCACTTTGTCTTTATTTAGTGGTATCGCATGATTATAATCTTTTCAGGTGAATTTTTTCTGAAATATAAATCCTTTTATCGAAAGTGACTATGGATTCAGCGGACCTAGTAATAGTAAATCTTTGAAATTCCTAAGGAACATATTCGGTTACTTGTGATATTGTTAATTTTTAATAAATAAGCAACATTTTCGACTCATTCGTATGATGATAAATTATATTTAATTAAGAAGTTGTGACCTGTTCCAAATTTGATAAATCTAGTGTTAGTGGTAGGGTTTGTAAATCGAATCGGGATTCCAAAATACGTGGTATGACAAGTACGACTGCTTATTGGAAGTATTACTTTGAAAAATATTTTGTATGGCTGATTTTATTCTCAGCAACTAATGGAAATTTGAAGAGTATTATAAAAGTGGTTTTAATGATTTGAAAATTTATTCGGGTTATGTTACAGAAATAAAATGTTCATATATTTATCTAATTGAAACCTTACTTTATTAGAATAGACAATGCTATTTATATAGAAATTGCAAATTTCAATGCTAGGTTCAAAGAAAATCGACAAAGTTTAATAGATATTACGATGCACTTGTATGCAAAGTTACATTTTAGGGCACTAATCTAATGATTTTTAAATCTGAAATTTCAAAGAATTGTAGTTCTTGTTATAAATTTGACACGAATTTAAAAACATTATTGAAAATGACACCAACAGTAAATCGGTAATTTCTGGTACATCTAAAACCATTCAAAATTAATTGATTAATTCGGTTGCTTTTGTTGTGAATAAACAAATCGAGGATGAAATATATATTACATTATTAAATTTTTTTTCATATGTGCCTCACCATACTATATTGTCACGAGCCGCCACTGAAATATATGTGTCCCCAAGAAGTGTTAATATAGAAACAAATTTTTTAGTGAATTGAATAAGTTTTCACTAAAATACTAAATACTAATCATCACTTGAGTATTAATGCTCGTGTCAGAATATTTTCAACCGTTGTCAAAACGAATAGCAATTCATAATATTCTGTGAAAACTTCCATGCTCGGTGTACAAAGATTGTTATCTATACGTGCATTATAGATACATTTTTTGCACGTTTTCTTTCTAATTCGTCCGATAAATTTACGATTATCTACGTTCCTGCAAGAAATGTAAAGTTTTAATCGTCTTCCGATTCATATTATTCAAGGAAAAAATTTTCTATTATCTATGCTCTCGAAAAGCATAATTCCAGGGAAAATATCGTTTCTATGTTCTGAGTTTTGTTCAAAGAATGGAAAGAGTTCGTCTGCCGGTTGCTATTTTTATCGGAATACAGGAATTATCTATCTCTTCTTTCTAATAAAATTAGACGACAGGAAGTAGGAGAGATATGAGCTACAACACCCAATGGTCTCAGGTGACATTTTAAATTTATACAGTCCACTCAGGTCCGTATCTTAAAAAATTGTTCGGAAAATGAACAGAGAATCAATAGATCTTCAGGAAAAAACTAAAAGTGATATATCTTTATCACATACTTTATCGAAAAATTTCACAAAGCTGAATCTAGTGGATGTGAGGAGGAACCAATTTTAAGAAAAATGAAAATGACGTTTTCAATATTAATCTAAGCACAGCAGTTCAAAAACAATTTTGAAAATTTGAAATGTGAATCGACGGAAGAAAACAAATTGATATTCCATTTATGTGTGACGAAGAGTTGGATGTTGAAGAAACTGCCTTGGAATGCACAATAGATGTCAAATATCTAGCAAAATGACAGTATTATTTTCTAAAAACCTTCCCCTTAGGAAGAATATTTTGTCGGAGGTTTAAATATTGTAAGGTTAAGCAATGGAGACAGAAAAAATCAATTTAGATCCAAGATTGATAAAATTCAATTTCTTGGAACCATCGCCTGATGATCAAATCAAAAACATATTAGACCAAACAAGTGACTCATAAACCTAATTAGTGAAATGGAAAATTTAAGTTTGTTCTGATTTACTCTTTTAAATTAATGATTTTGCAGTAATTGAATATATTCTTAAACCTAATGGGTTGTCTATTTTTTACCCCCAAACTATCTGTAGTGGTGGGCGGAAGATGCATTATTTTAGAATAAATTGATTTATATCAATACAATCCACAGTTTCATTTAGTTGCTTGATTTTTTGTGAAAAGTTGCATGATTCACTTTTTCATTAGCTTACAGGATTGTGCTTCAACATATGTGAACCTGTTTTACTATTTATTATTAATGGTTTTTTGAGGTTTTTTCCAGCTATAGCTATGAAACCCGCAAAAGGTGTAGTTCCCTCAACTGCCAACATTATCAAAGCTTTTGAAATAGAGCCTCTATCAACTTCAAGGTTTGTATTTCAATATTATATTTCTCTACAAGTAAGGTTCACTCAGTCAAAAAGCCATTCTGTAGAAAAGTCATTCAGTCAAAAGTTTATCCAGAGAAAGTTCATATTGACAAAAACTCCACCTCTTACACCTGATTGGCCATCTAGCCAGAGCTCCATTGTCTCTCATCTTCATAAATCATTTATGAAATTGGAAGGCTTCTTTGCTGCAAGCATTGTTGGATATTTTGATAGGCCAAGAAAATGGGTTTCGATTCAATCCAATGAATATTATTAGACCATAACAATAGACACAGTTAAACTTTGGCTGAAATAAAAATAATGAGCTCCTAATCTTCAGAGATTTTTTCGATATATTTCTTAAATTTCAATAGGAATATTCATGAATTTTGGTTGAAGCGATGATAACATGGGAATTATTCAATGAAGAATTTGCATTTTTAGGATATACTATACATATTTCCCCAATAACAACAAAATAGTGGGTATCAAATAAATTGAAACCCCACGTTTTTCTTGGCCTATGCAAAATTTTCAACAATGTTTGAATTAAAAGTGGCCTAATCTCTTCCAAATTTCATAAAGGATTAGATGGCTGGATGGCCAATCAGGTATAAGTGGGTGGAGTTATCGCCAATATGATCAATCTCTGGTGTAACTTTTCGACATAATGACTTTCTGCGGCAAACATAACATTCTATTGCAAGATATATTTTTGTTTATAATATATCATTGTGATAAAATAATATTTCATTCAATATACACTCGGACAAAAAAATATCTGGAAATTTTCTTTTAAATTGCCAGAGTTGAGTATTTTCATTTATTTAAAGTTACTGTATGCTGGTAGTACTGTCCGTAATTACTATTTTCATAATGAGCGCTGTCTGTCAACTAGTTTGTTTTCGACAGTTGTTGAAGCTAGTTGATCTTAGTATAAGTATGTAAATGTTACCATGGAAAAAAAATATTGAATGAAGAGTTTGTCTCAAATTTTGTGTCTTGGTCGAAATTTCGCGTGCTGACTCATTGCGAATGCTTGAAAATGTGAAGACTCTGATCGATAACCCGTGCACGAATGATTCAAAGCCTTTAAATACAGTCGAGAGATCGAAGATGTGCCTCGTTCAGGACGATCATCGATCTTTTCAACCAACGATAACTGCGGCGAAAAATCTGACAACAGACGTTCGAGAATAAGACGATGCTCATCGTTTTCTTCGATATTCGTGGAGTGGTTCATCATGAACTCGTTAAACTCGTCAATAAGAACTTTCTTTACTGTTTTGAGATGTTTGCGCTAAAATATTCACCGTAAACGGCCGGTTTTGTGGCAAAACAATTCGTCGATTTTGCATGACGATAACGCACCATCTCATCGAAGCACGATTATTAACGAATTTAAGACCAAACACTCGATAGATATCGTCGATCATCCACCGTATTCGCCTCATCTAGCTCCGCTTGACTTTTTTCTCCAGGCTGAAATTACCGCTCCGGGAACCCAGATGTGAGTCCATAGACGTCATGAAAAAAAATTTGCAGAAGAAACTGAAGGCCATCGCTAAAAGAGCCCATTAACATTTTTTTGATGATTTAAAAAACGTTGGCACATGTGTATCGCTTCGAATGGAGCATATTTTGAAGGAGATTCAAATTTGGATTTTTTTGTCTGAGAGTTTATGAAGTATTTTCATTAAAACAATAGAATCTGTTTTTAATTGAACAAGTCTATTCTTGAAAGTGTAAATAAATCAAAAATATCTTAAATTGACAATTATAGACTTACACTGTGTAAGACTAAAATTACAATTTAGATATCTAAAATTGACTATTATAATCTTACGCTGTGTAAGACTATAATTGTCAATTTTAGATATTTTTCAATAGAATCTTGTTGAAATCTGTAACATTTTCGTTTTAATTTAGATCTCAGTCTCCATCTTCTGGTAGAGGTACTCCAGTGATCACACAAAATCAAGATACAGATGAGCTAAAAAGCACCAAAAAGATGAAAGAACTACTGAAGATCTGTATAAAAGAACGTGCAGGTATTAAAGAACAATTACATATGATTGTAATTGGGCATGTGGATGCTGGAAAATCTACTTTGATGGGACGGTTGCTTTATGATCTGGGACATGTAAGTGAGAAAAATATTTTCCATCTATTTGGGGCTGTGAACAAACAATATTTTTGCATAACTAATATCCTATGGGTCGAACGTTCTTATCCACAATCCTCAATAGTCTGACAGAATTGTACTCAGAATAGAATGTCGATGGTACTGCTAAGTAATGCAGTAAGCATTTAAACTCATGTGAGAGTTTTGTTTACTCAAAACTCTTTGTTGGACTAAAATTTGAAACAGTTATTACCTTGTTATCTTTGAAGTAATTGATTTGTTTCTATGTTATATTCTTCTAAACTCTTTATCTAACGCTCAATGTTCTGACAAGCTAATTTCGCAAAAAAATTTTTATGATAATAAGTTCATTGAGTGTTCTTCTCTGTCTAAGGTAAAAATCTATACTTAGGAATAATATTATTTTATTTCATCTGTATAAGCTTAGAGTTCTGACCAATTATATTTTATTTTATTAATTTTATATTTCAGTTGATATTTTTAATCCTCTGATTGATGTACCTTCAGAGAAATATACAACTGATGATTTTGCTAACTTAATATTCAAATATGTATTTTATGCAGCAGTGTTGTGTTGACATTTAGCAGATCTTTATACATTTGCACCTAGCTTGTAGTTATCTGCAACAAGTATCAAGTTTATTAAATTATTTGGATGTTTCTCCCCCTTCAGAATGCCTAGACATTAGACATACTTGAAATGGGATGTTTGAGCGATGAGCATGGTTGATGAGGGGGAATTTGATATAGAGTATTGTTATGTTCTGCGAAAGGTTTTGTTATCTGTATGGTTGAATCTGTACAATTGTATAAAGTGTACATGGAAAGTAACTTTCAGAAGGCCTTCCAACTTGGGCAAACTTGATCACCAACTTCATAGTTGCATTTGAACAGACTATAATGCATAGTGCAGTCAATACCTTGAAATAAACCTAAGAATGCCTTGCATTATAAATATTTAAATATAATGATAATCAAATTAGTATCAGATGAGTGAATAAAATCAAAATGAACAAAATCATAATGAGCAATTTCAAGTCATTTACAGGCAAATCGGCTACATTCGTGGAACATGCCCAGTCAAGTAGATATTTTTTGTAGGTGGGCACTCTGATGCAAATTTATCAATGAAATAACTACTCTCTGGTTGATAACTTCATATTTTGTATAAGGAAGTTTGATTTGTACAAAAATCAAAACTGATTTCATATGAGGGTCATGCAATCTAACTTAAATATAATTAAAGTTCCCCCTTTTTTTGTTTGAAGCAGATAAGGCTGCTTTCTTGCGCCCAGCAGAATTCAAGGTGTGCAGTATGTCAAACTCATTCGCTTATTATTATTACTACAGATAAATCCGAATACTCATAACCTGAATGTGGTTGGTGTTCTGCAAAATCAGATTTTATGATCTTTCTATTCAAAATTTGAAGGTGGAATCCGCTCCGAAATGAAGAGTATGACTCTTGAAACGTAGGAATTGATTGGCTATGACGTTAAAGCCATCAATGTAGAATGAGTAACATCAAATTTAAAATTTTCAGGTTAATCAGAAGACAATGCACAAATATGAACAAGAGAGTAAGAAACTTGGCAAGCAGAGCTTTATGTATGCTTGGGTATTAGATGAAACAGGAGATGAGAGAGAAAGAGGAGTAACAATGGATTGTGGAAGACGCCAGTTTGAAACAAAAAACAAAAAGGTATTTATCTGGGGAAATGAGTTGAAGAGATGGTAATGATACTTTTTACTTATTAAATTGTATAATTTATCCATTTGCAGGTAGCTCTTTTGGATGCACCAGGTCACAAGGATTTCATCCCCAACATGATATCAGGTGCATCCCTGGCAGACGTAGCTTTATTGGTAGTAGACGCGACTAGAGGCGAGTTTGAAACTGGATTTGATTATGGTGGTCAGACCAGAGAACACGCACTTCTAGTAAGGTCTCTGGGTGTTACCCAATTAGCTGTAGTTGTTAATAAGTTGGATACTGTATCGTGGTCTCAGGATAGATTCGAAGAAATTACAGAAAAAATTAAATCGTTTCTGAAACAGGCTGGATTTAAAGAATCCGATGTGAGTTACGTGCCATGCAGTGGCCTCACAGGCGAGAATTTAATAGGTAGACCAACTGAAGATAATCTCTTGGCATGGTATAAGGGTCCATGCCTTCTGGAAATTATTGGTATGTTATATTGGTATTTATGGTTCCTTCGAAAATAAATTTATCTCTAGCATGTTCATGAGACAAGTTCAGAAAACTGTTTAGATATAGCTATGAAGTAGTGAAAGAAAAGATGGATGTTCTTTCTCACACATATATAAACCTCAAGACTCTTGGATCTTGTTAAGAAAAATTAATCTACACAAGAAAGACATCACCCAAATAAAAGTTATTTACAGAGTTATGCTTTACTTGGATATACTTCCTATGATCATTGAACAATAATGAAATTACGATCTGAGTTCCTGTGTTTAGATCTTTCAACTTTTCTACAAGTAATTCACATTTTAAGAATTCCTTCATATTATTGTATAACCTAAATCGTGAAATGTAAAAAATCTTTTTAAACTTTTGTTAGAGCAATTCCTTAAGTTGAATTTTAAGTGAATTTGAAATGAATGTATCTTTTCTCTTGTTTTTTACAGATGGTTTTCGCCCCCACAGACTAGTATGCAAACCATTTAGATTATCAGTTTATGATATCTTCTAAGGTGAGCTTGTTGGTTTGTTTGTAGGGTTGTTTCTAGTCAGGATGATTTATGGGTTTGTTTTATAAAATTGAGGATGCAATGTTGGTGGTTGGGCGGATGGGTGTCTGCAGGAGTGTTACATGAAGAGTTGTGACGTGCCAACTACAAAGAGTAGCAACTGTCTAAACTACCTTAGCAGTGTGTGTATAACACTCTCATTATCATTGACTTGTTTGTCAATCCAAATGTTTGAAGTCTATTATCAATATTCTTGGATAAATCCTTTCTTAATAATGGAATTATCCTGATTTATCAATTCTTTATGTTTCAGGCACTGGATCACAAGTATGCATTTTGAGGAAGAAAGTAGGAAACTGACTCTTTGGGTGTTAGGGATAAAGTTTTAATCTGTCCAGAGTAAGGAGCTATGTGTTGTGGAAATCTCTTGCTGTAGTAGGCTAGCTTCTCGCATAAGTATTGTCTTTGCTGGGGATCCGCGCTACTGTCACCTTTGTCTGGAGTCGACATGCAAAATCAACGTTACGTGTGGGGAATATCCTTAGTGATCCTAAGCATATCCAGGTACAAATAGCTAAGAAGTTTGAAGTTAGAATAGTCATTTTCAATATAGAAAAACCAATTGTGTTGGGATTTGTAATGTGAGTATCAATTTTCTAAATTGTTCTATAGAACCAAAAGTTCCTATCATCAAAATTTCTTCAAGTTCAAGCGAGAAACTTGCCCGACAGCTTTGATGTTAAAATCATTTTAGCTTTTTCTGGTTCAAGTGTTTGAGAATCGTTAGGACTGCTGCAAACAATGAAACGAGCAAATCTCCAGACAGTTCTACAACAGCAAAATAGAGAAATTCTAATGAATGCTATTTACCTAATTTTTGAGAGGAATTTATTGTTATATTTTGTCAGTAATCGCAGATAAAGACAAAATATGTTATTTTTGATATTACAGTTTATTGGAATGAAAAAAAAATTTGAGCTCTGAGAAACGTGCGAGGGTAAAGCTTTGTATAAGAAACCAGAATAAATACAATATGGGCATAGATTTTCAGTTGACTCTTTAGATGTAAAGGGTTTTAATAATAATGAGACTGAGACCTAGTAGCTAGTTCTGTAAAATGGAACTTGTCAAACCCAAGAAGGTCATCAGTATTTATTGATTTTGATGAAACATTTTTTACTTCTAGTTAATGTTACATCATCAATGTCTACAAGAACCTGAATTTATATTAGTAAAAAGTTTATAGCTCAATTGACACAAAAGTACAGGAGAATTAATCAAGAAACGTCCAAAGATTACTTCCTAAAAATTCAAGTGCCATGATAGAATTTCAGGTTCATAGACTCATGGCTTCTGGAGCTTTACAAAGACTGTAAGGAATTAGGATAGTCAGTGCTGAGACGAATGGAGGTTACTGTTGCAGCTGGGATTAATAACCGCTATTCTAGAGTAAGGTTAATTTTTTATATGTGATATTAGAATAGGAATGAACTTAAATAATGTATGTATGGCTTGAATTTTTTTAATTATATTGAATAAATCATATAAATTTATAACAAATTGTATTGAATTTTGAGTACCACAGAATTCACAGATCAACAGTCACATCACAACATTAAGGAATATCAATTGCATTTAAGATGTACCTCACTAATCAGCATACTTTATGGGGGAACAAATGTCATGTTGGTTAAGATTTTTCCTTCATATTCAATGTGGATACATTTATTCAAATTTAAGGATTAAATGTAAGAATAACTTGATAAACTTCATTATGAAAATTCAAACATTTATTTGTATTCAACTTAGAAGCAGATCGTGTGGCTTTGCTCAAAATATTTTTATTAATAACTGGGATTATTTGATTAATGAAATAGACTGAAGCTTTGATTTCTAGAAATTTTATTTTTTTTTCACATTCAAAGAATTATTACCACAACTGATTCTCTGAGATTTATGTTGAATTTGGGACATGAATGCCTGATAATATACTTTATACTTTCAAGAAAAGGCAAGCTGGACAAATTATATGAATTACGACTCATAAATAAAATACATTTACTTTTTCATATTACATAGATATATATTCGATACAAATTGAATATTTCCAATCACATAGTATATCTTACATAATAAATTTCATATTCTATATGAGTATGACATTTTCTTTTTTAAAATATCTTTGGAGATGTTTTAATGACACTTCTTCATCCACATTATGGGGCTAATAATTATATACAATCTAGCAAAATACTTAGAATCAGAGATTAGCCTTTATGAGAGTTTTTTAGAGACTAACGGAACGACAACTAATGGTTCATTGCACCTGGATTATCGGAATAAAGACTCCCATGTTTTGTTACTGCAATCGAAAATACCCTGAAAACGACATTCACAATACAAATTTGAGGTAATGTTACCATTTATAATTCATATTTGGATTTTTATTCGTTAAAGTTAAAAACTCTGCCAACTGCAATAGTTTTGAGCGTATCCCATTTGTCTCATCTCTGAACACTTTTTATTCAGGATGAGATGTGGTCTCCCAACATTTTCACAACATCTTCAAAATGGAGGAAGGAGTGATGGTACTTTGAGGGAGCTCGATCTTTGGTACTTACTGCTGAGCCAACATCATTCATTACCTTGTTCAGCATCTGCCCTTTGGTACCTGAAATCATTTTTTAGAGTGTTTATCTGGAATAATCTGATAATTTTATGATCCTTATCCATCTCCTAATATCGATTTCTTTCTACCAATGTTTATTTCAATAAAACACAACCTAAAACTGAAAAAATAAAAATTATTAGTAATACAAGGATAACGTGACCGATAAAACTAATGTCTGGTGCTTTATGTAATTGAACTTGTACGAGAGTTGCAACACATATTTCAGAATTGGACAACCCTGGTATTGCAATCTACAACAGCAGCTCTATCGTAAGCTTGACATTTTTAAAGGTTATAGTCAGAACGTTTTGACATACGGCTACTATTTATGTTGCTTTCAATAACTAAAAGATCTAATTTCGCCCCTAAAATGGAATTAATTCGGCGGAACATTTTCTGCGATTATTTACAACTTTCGACGTAGATTAACTCCCAACAACGAGTGCATCGATGAACTTAATTCAATTTTTTGATGATGAAGCTCCATCAATGACCAGTGTTTCTCGATGGTATGGGTGAATGTAACAGAAGGTAACGAGGTAGCCAATTCACTATAAGACGAAGGTCGTCCAGAAAATGTTGCTTTTCCGAAACCATTCATAACGTGCGTCAACTGATATTGTGTAAGATCGTCATGTGACCCTGTCGTTAAATTCAGACAACCTTAGGTATTGAAGTGGGACCAGCATATATTCAATTATTGCACGAACCTTTGACCCAGAAATCAAAAAACTATGACTGGCGTTGGATCCAACACGATTTGTTAATCGCTCAAAAAAAGGCTCGAGTTGGTTGGTCGAAAAGAAATGCTTCAAAAATACTTTCGCAGTGCTTTGAAGCAGGTCTATGAAATCGTGTGACAGGTGATGAATCGTGAATTTTACGCCCTGCTTGAGTCCGAAAGTAAAGCAGTCTACTGTATGAGCCAAATCCAATAACAAAGAAGGTGCTCTTTCGTACGAAACACTTCCAAGCAAATTAACGCCTGTATTTTCCGGAAAAACTGGACTGTCTTAATCCTACCACTAGAACAACGCAGAACAGTCAATTTTGAGTAGTACACAATGTTTGTTGTTGAGATTTGTCTTCAAGAAATCAGGAAAACCAACCGCCGAAGGCAGATCACCCTTCTCTACAGCAGGCAGCTCTCACATATCAGCTCAAAGCTAGCGCATTTTTGAGGACTCAAACCATCGATTTGATAAGTCATCCGCAATATAGTCCTGACTTGGCACCGAATAACTCTTTTTATTCCCGTATGTGAAAAATAAAATGAGGAGTTCAACGGTTTTCGACACCTGAAAAAAAACGATTGATGTGTTCAGTGAATGAATGGTTTTAGAGATACCTCAATCAGAATAGCA
Organism: Micraspis discolor; assembly: GCA_030674115.1. Taxonomy (NCBI): domain Eukaryota; kingdom Metazoa; phylum Arthropoda; class Insecta; order Coleoptera; family Coccinellidae; genus Micraspis; species Micraspis discolor. The sequence goes on along the minus strand of JARTUT010000606.1, from coordinate 29,854 downwards.
ATAATTGCTTTTACGATTGAGTCCAAGCAGTACAAAAGTGTATAGATCTTAATAGAATATTTTGAGAAAATGATAAGCGATTTTAATTATTAATATTTGTTTTTTATTCTCTAATCGCGAAATATAAGGTAACCCTTATGAGGTTGCATAGTTGATATTTGACAAATCCTTGTTATGATTTTCAGTGAATTCTGTTAGATTTTTTCTTTATTCATTTAGAAATTAAATATTTATTGGATTTCTTTTCAATTTCAATTGTTCGCATATTGTAAACTTATGGCCATTATTTGTTGATGATAGGCAGAGAAAATATCAGCTGATAATCTGAATTACTTACTCGTTTGTATGAATGAAATCTTCTCCAGAACTAATAGTTAATGCGCTGAGTTGCGATTCATTTGAGTTGATTGCTGGAGCAACTTCGATATTGTGGAAAACTCTGTCGCCTTCTTGTAACAAGAAGGTCAAATTGACAGAACAGCCATCTGCAGCACCCACCCGAGTCCCTGAGAATCTGCTGGACTTGTAGAAAATTTTCTGCTCCTAGCATTGCTCTGGTTAGGAAATGACGCGCTTTAAAAGAATAAACAGACTGTAGTATAATGTAATATATATTATAATTTTAAAAATTCAAAATGAGAAAATGGTATTATGATTTTATCAAGGAAAAAAGGATTAATGACAATTTTGGCTGTTGAGGTCTTAAATAAAAGTCTCTATCCAGTCATTTCATAATTTGAAATGCCTTTTCAAGGAACTCCAAAATGACTATGAACAAATCGTATAAGTTTGAATACGTATGTCAGTTGTGGAAAGGTATCGCGAGTGCTTGACGCATCTTTTACTTGAAAGGGCTAGAGCAGATCGAATCGCATCAGGATGTCTAAGTTGGCGACTGGTAATGTGTTTTCATGTATTTTTGGGAATGGTACTTCAAACATTATTTATTTTGTATATTCAACCTCTTATATATTTCAAATATTCAACTTTGTATACTTCCTGGCCAACAAGCGTTGATATTGTGTTAGTTTAATTGCAGTTGAGTTGCATTTGTGATTGTTATTGGGTTGCTGGGCGTATTTAGTATAATTTATTTTCGAATTTTAATTCGCAAATATGAATATTACGGAAAGAATACTTACGCGTCTTTCCAGGCTGGAGATTCTTCGCACTTATTGTATTTATTGAAAATACTAATCCGTGGTGATTGTAGTTCATTGTGTAACCAGGAAGATGACCTGCATAACACAAAGAGGTAAATTTTTCTTCTTTTACATTCCATCTTCCTTGGGGTTCATCTGAAATTATATGAGCAGAAACGAAGTAGAAATGGTTTAGAGTATCACTCAATGCATCTTCTGTGTGGCCCAGTATTGCCTACGAAAAAATTGTTATGTGTTAGACTCTGATCTCCTTCAAAGGGTAGGTCGTGATTTGCAATGCACTGGCTCTAATGATCTAACTCGTTATTATTGAAAATCTGCATCATAAAGAAAGAACCCCAAATAAACTTGTCCTCTCATTTATTTCAAGATGTTAGCTTTACGAAAGTTTGAGGTCTTTGTGAAACTACAATTTTTTAAATTTTTGTTCATCACATTTCTAAGTACTGTATTACATCAGAGTAAAGAATAAATAAATAAGAAAATTAACTTACTCGATCCTTAAGATTCAGTGCTATTGAGGAACATCCTGTTGGTTGGTTCAATCCATCTTTTCCACTGCTTTGAGGATAACGTCGTCTATATGCAGTAGTAGAAGCTAAAGGTAATTAAAATAAGAAGTAAGTATATTTATCAGACATTCTTGTGAATTTTTGATTTTAAATTGAAAATAGTTGGTTATGATTGTGTATTTTGGATCAAAGGCTGTACAACACATTTCAAATTATAGAGGTTTCGACTTGAGATGTTAAGAGTTGGATCATAACGACAACTTCATTCCATTCTCGACGAATTTATTTTCAACAAATTAATTTATCAGGAATGTTATTTAGGCAATGTTCATTATCTGGTAGGATTATTCTTGACTAAAACTTCTTGCAAAATCTGTTACACAGTTTTGCCGTTCAAGAATTTTCATTAAAACGTTGGATTATTCTAAAAATAAATTCAGCTGTAAAAAGTGTGTTTAGGTTCTATTTTGTCATATGTTCCTTGAAAATGAAATAAATTCTGAAATATGAACAAATTTGCCATGTTTCCAAGTTTGTGAATATCACAAGGTTATTGTGAATAGATTTAAGCTAAGCTGGGATGTCGCATTCAAGACGCGTAGGTACTAATAGAGCAACCTGTATATATCAATATAAAATACTGACCTTGTGAAATGGAACTTTCGCACCATCTGATATTCCTTCCAGTTCTTTCACATATTGTGGAAAATTCTGCACCAAATTTGCTAACGTTTTTCGTATGCGTCTTTTCCCTCTGGTGTATTATATGCAGGTAGGTATTCTTGATTGAGAGCGTCACATGAGTTCACAAAACTATTTATGAGCGAACCGAAAGTTCTTCCTGAAAAAATATTTAAATACAGGTGCAAATAAAATAGAATAGAGCATTGAATGGAAGATTCATTATGAGTTATGTTAGCTGTTTGATTGTAGTAAAGGTAATTAATTATTCGTAGATCTCGATCGTCCAGACCCACAATTTTAAGTATTTACATCAATTTATCATGCTCAACCCTGTCGAAGACTCTGCTTTAGCATCTCTACAACGCTGAATCAGAACCTGCACCGTAGTGTAATTGAGTTTCGGATATATGAGTTTCACACTTCCGGTAGGTTCTTTTATGTATTATCTTTAGAAATGCTTCTAAAACGTGACTCATAAGGCTTATAATCCTTCACCTTTTTACCTTGTTTTTGAATTGCCACAAACGTTGACTTCCATCAACTTCTTGGAATATTTCCGCTATTATAAACTTAATTAAAATTTGAGGTGATACATTTTATGCCAACGTCATTCATCTCACTTCATTTTCTGTTATAGATGGTCCGTTATGACAGTTAGAATGCGCTCTTGTTGGGTTTCTGTCATCTTTAAAGGTGACCTCGATGTATTTTCTTCAAGTTTCTGCCAGATGCTGCTTGTTAACAATAACGGTTCCGGTGTCATCACTTGAACATACAGGTTTTCTGGGTTTGTAAAGTCCTGCTGACTGCTTGCACTTATTTCAGTCCAATCCGAACCAGTTTCTGAGGCGAAACCTGGAACACCATTATACACTAGACCTCAAGGAACAGTCAAAGCAGTGAATTTCTCCAGGCGGTGCACTGTTTTCGAATTCTCGGAATAATCCTCATTGATTACTTGGATAAAGGAAAGTAAATAACAGGTCAATATTACAGTGAATTATATGATCGATTTGATGGCACATTCAAGTAAAACGCACGCTTCCGTACCGAACAAAGTTCCTCTTTCACCACGACAATGCACCGTCAAATTCATCAGCAGTCGCCACTGAAAAATCGGCGGAAGGTAGTTGACGTCAAATAGGAGGTTATTGCTGAAACGGAGGCCTTTGCACAGTTCGAGCATTATAAATACATTGGAAAAGTTGGAATATCGCTGGGCTAAGTGTATCAAGAGGAGAGTATGTTGAGAAATAAATATAAAATTTCAATGAATGGACTTTTCCCAAACACGGGTACATATCAATCCATGATCGTATATCAAAGATATCTGCAATGAACTCGAAATAACTTTCTTTATTGGTCTCAATAAAATGTTACTGAAAATTCCATTTCATTAACTATCTTCATTGTATAATAATAATAGCTTTTGTCTTATGCAGCCGATTATGAATTACGGTTTGCGGCAATTTCTGTATCATCATAAACTTGTGCATTTAATAGCATCTTAATTGTTCTATCTACACGTGTTATTATGTATATCTTTCCGTAATTACTCTTATTACTATGTAATTGAATTGTAAATTTATTCCGATTTTCATTATATTACAAAGGATTGATTTTAGTCATGCTGAAATTAAACAGTCGAATTTGAGTAAATTTAAATCAAATCGAGAGATTTAATAATGGTTTCTTTCTTCTGAAACAGCGAGCTATCGTTATCCCAAATTTCTGTATTTTTCGGATATTGAACCGAAATCTGTATCAATCGATTGGGTTCGACTTCTTGAGAAAGAATACTTGCTCAAACTCGAGTATGTGCTACCGTATATGTTATAAGTTGCGAAGGAGATCAGCAAGCGTTGTTATATCTCTATATAAATATTACGTGTCACGTTTATCCGCGATGGACTCCTAAACTACTAAACCAATTTTAAATTTGATTTGCATACCGTGAGCAATTCGACTCAACCTGAAGGATAGGAAAGCTTTCATTTCAATTTATAGTCACAATATTATTACAATTTATTACAAATTAATTGTCTATTTCTTGACAGACATAATTATCTGTTAGCTCCAAAGGATTCTAATAGATGGAGATTTATGTTGACTGGATCGTAAATATTCAATAGATAGCACTATGTTAAAAATACAAACGTGAGTCCAAATAAAACGATTCGTATCACGTTTACCGGATATTCTGAAAATACTGTCATTTCAGTTTCGGTTGTTCAGGTGAATAAGAGCGCAAAAGAGAAAGAAACTCCTGAAGAGAAGTTTCAACTGTTAGCACTGTAGGACCAACCAAGATTTACAATTTTCCCAGATGATTGAAAATAAGCCCGATATCGGGTAGTGTGGCTCTCACAAGCCAAAAAAATAACATTTTCAACCTCTTGTTATGAAAATTACGGAAACATTTTTTTTCAAAAATTTATTTATCTTTGTCTTTGATATCCAAACAAAAGAACTATTTTTCCTTGATAATAATAAGTGGAAGACTTCGGCTCTATGCCAATAAAGTAAATTTCTTTTCTATACATAATTTATCCAATAATTTGTTATAAACAAATGCATAATGCCTTTGTAGATACTTTTCAAGGCGTACAGGTAAAGTAACATGGAATAGCTTAGAGTACTTTTTCTTTCAGGTAGAAGAATTGTATCTCAAAAAAAAATTAGAATTCATAGAACAATCTTCAGGGTGTCTCAAACTCAACGTTAAGTGGGTACTGGGCGATATGCTAGCTTATACCAGTACTAGCAAAAATAAAAAATAATGAAAAAAAAATAAAAATGAAACAATTGTACCTAACAATGGATTTGTGACTGTAATCAATAGCGTGGTTATTTAGGTTTGCGATTAAAATAAAATCACTTCAAAATTGGAAACCAAGTGAAATAGATTTTTTTTTATATTTTTGATAGAACTATAAGGTATAACCTAGTGGCCCAGTATCCGCTTGACTTTGAGTTACGGGACATCCTGTATAATGTTCAATTCAAAATATTGAAATTGTCACTTTACAATACCCTTCATTAACACAATTTTTGCGTCGATACGTGACTATGGATGAAACATGAATCCATCGCTTCACTTCGGAATCAAACTGTCGTCATCTGAGTGGACAGCAATTGGTGAACCTCGTCCAAAGCTCCCAAAACACAACAATCAGCTGGAAAGGTTATGGCTTAGTTGAGAAAAATTACTAAGACTCTCAGTTTCAGATTTATGGATTATCGCATCCTGGTCTGAATGAACATCATAGATTTTTGAACGAGAAACGCTGCATAAAAGGTTTAACTATAATCGAATAACGTAATATTCGGGACAATTGAAAATATTCCTTATTATAATAATCATGATAATAATGAAAAGGACCTGAAAGACCTTCCTAATCTTTCATTTGAGTGAAAAATTCTCTGAATTATAATCGTTTGTGGGCGCTAAGTAAGGAAAATGGATATGGAATATAATTGTATTGATTGATATCGGTTGATGTAAACAGGCGCGACAGAAAGATTACAGCAGGGCAACATATTATCCGCTGATGCATTAGCCGCACATTGAATCAGGTGATTTATCATATCTATTAATCTGCATAATTTACTTATTCATCGTCACAAATACATGTTATTAAATTGTAAGTAACATTGACAAGCTACCTTGTACTTCGGTACATTTTGCGTAAAATAACTCAATTCAATCTTCTTACAAAAACAAATTCCGTATCATTGCATCAATTAGTATTCGTTCATTAGCATCAATGTAGAGATGAAAAACTCTGATCATCTACCTTGAGAATTAATGCTTGGTAGTGAATTAATGGAGAAATCAATTTCCCAACCCCATATGCATTCTCTACTTATTGAATGTGTTATGTATATTGTTATCAATTATTCAAAAGTATATTTAAAATACAAATGCTAAATGATTATATTTAACACCAATTAATTAATTAAGGAACTGATAGTTTTTAAGCGATTACAGGGTCAATCTTTTCAAAATTATGCGGAGAACTGGTCAAGATAGTTTCATTTAATTAATTTTCAACACGTGCATGAAAATTTAAATATTTTCCTGGCTTCTTGCACTCATTCATGCAGAGTGCACCATCAATTCTGTTTTTATGGGTTTCAAAACGAAAGGAATTTGTAATGGTGAAGAATGTGAAGTCAAATTCAATCCTGTTTTTCCGCCTGTTCTCATCCACGTTAATTATTTTGAGTCCAGCTTCGTTTTTACGTTATAATCATTTTGAATTTTCGAATTAGGCTGGATACATTCCTGAAATACTGAAATCGAGTTTGGTTTAGGTCGAAATGGTTTTCTTGTGAGATTTAAATTGTTTCAACAACACTGTAAAATTGAAAATAAATGGACTAAGGATGACTTCCACACAGAGATTATTTAGATGAGTTTCGATATCTTTAGATATCGACTTAGCCCGTTAGCACCAACCACACTTACGTTGAATCAAAAAGAAAACAATACTCCTCAAATATCTTTTCTGTCACAAAATATCAAATCTTGATAACCCTATACAGAAAAGTGAATCAACAACTTTCTCAGCAAACTGAAGAAGACTGACCTTGAAGGTGGACTGAATGGTTCGATGAAGCATATTCCAGCAGTTAAAAACTACAATTCATTCCAAATGATAATGTCCAGCATCAAACAAATTCCACTGTCTGCAAAATATTACAAAGGAATTATATGCCAAAATTATCATTCAACTTGAGAATAAAATGAACAGAGAATCAATAGATCTTCAGGAAAAAACTAAAGTGATATATCTTTATCACATACTTTATCGAAAAATTTCACAAAGCTGAATCTAGTGGATGTGAGGTAGAACCAATTTTAAGAAAAAATGAAAATGACGTTTTCAATATTAATCTAAGCACAGCAGTTCAAAAAAACAATTTTGAAAATTTGAAATGTGAATCGGCGGAAGAAAACAAATTGATATTCCATTTATGTGTGTGAAGAGTTGGATGTTGAAGAAACTGCCTTGGAATGCACAATAGATGTCAAATATCTAGCAAAAATGACAGTATTATTTTCTAAAAAACCTTCCCCTTAGGAAGAATATTTTGTCGGAGGTTTAAATATTGTAAGGTTAAGCAATGGGAGACAGAAAAAATCAATTTAGATCCAAGATTGATAAAATTCAATTTCTTGGAACCATCGCCTGATGATCAAATCAAAAACATATTAGACCCAACAAGTGACTCATAAACCTAATTAATGAAATGAAAATTTCAAGTTTGTTCTGATTTACTCTTTTAAATTAATGATTTTGCAGTAATTGAATATATTCTTAAACCTAATGGGTTGTCTATTTTTACCCCAAACTATCTGTAGTGGTGGGCGTGGAAGATGCATTATTTTAGAATAAATTGATTTATATCAATACAATCCACAGTTTCATTTAGTTGCTTGATTTTTTTGAAAAGTTGCATGATTCACTTTTTTTCATTAGCTTACAGGATTGTGCTTCAACATATGTGAACCTGTTTTACTATTTATTATTAATGGTTTTTTGAGGTTTTTTCCAGCTATAGCTATGAAACCCGCAAAGGTGTAGTTCCCTCAACTGCCAACATTATCAAAGCTTTTGAAATAGAGCCTCTATCAACTTCAAAGGTTTGTATTTCAATATATATTTCTCTACAAGTAAGGTTCACTCAGTCAAAAAGCCATTCTGTAGAAAAGTCATTCAGTCAAAAAGTTTATCCAGAAAGTTCATATTGACAAAACTCCACCCTCTTACACCTGATTGGCCATCTAGCCCAGAGCTCCATTGTCTCTCATCTTCCGCGCAAATCATTTATGAAATTGGAAGAGGAAGGCTTCTTTTGCTGCAAGCATTGTTGGATATTTTGATAGGCCAAGAAAAATGCGGGGTTTCGATTCAATCCAATGAATATTATTAGACCATAACAATAGACACAGTTAAACTTTGGCTGAAATAAAAATAATGAGCTCCTAATCTTCAGAGATTTTTAGATATATTTCTTAAATTTCAATAGGAATATTCATGAATTTTTGGTTGAAGCGATGATAACATGGGAATTATTCAATGAAGAATTTGCATTTTTAGGATATACTATACATATTTCCCCAATAACAACAAAATAGTGGGTATCAAATAAATTGAAACCCCACGTTTTTCTTAACCTATGCAAAATTTTCAACAATGTTTGAATTAAAAGTGGCTAATCTCTTCAAATTTCATAAAGGATTAGATGGCTGGATGGCCAATCAGGTATAAGTGGGTGGAGTTATCGCCAATATGATCAATCTCTGGTGTAACTTTTTGCGACATAATGACTTTCTGCGGCAAACATAACATTCTATTGCAAGAGATATATTTTTGTTTATAATATATCATTGTGATAAAATAATATTTCATTCAATATACACTCGGACAAAAAAAATATCTGGAAATTTTCTTTTAATTACCAGAGTTGAGTATTTTCATTTATTTAAAGTTACTGTATGCTGGTAGTACTGTCATAATTACTATTTTCATAATAGAGCGCTGTCTGTCAACTAGATTTGTTTTCGACAGTTGTTTGAAGCTAGTTGATCTTAGTATAAGTATGTAAATGTTACCATGGAAAAAAAAATATTGAATGAAGAGTTTGTCTCAAATTTTGTGTCTTGGTCAGAAATTTCGCGTGCTGACTCATTGCGAATGCTTGAAAAGGCTTGTGAAGACTCTGATCGATAACCCAAGTGCCGCGAATGATTCAAAGCCTTTAAATACAGTCGAGAGATCGTCGAAGATGTGCCTCGTTCAGGACGATCATCGATCTTTTCAACCAACGATAACTGCGGCGAAAAATCTGACAACAGACGTTCGAGAATAAGACGATGCTCATCGTTTTCTTCGATATTCGTGGAGTGGTTCATCATGAACTCGTTAAACTCGTCAATAAGAACTTCTCTTTTTACTGTTTTGAGATGTTTGCGCTAAAATATTCACCGTAAACGGCCGGTTTTGTGGCAAAACAATTCGTCGATTTTGCATGACGATAACGCACCATCTCATCGAAGCACGATTATTAACGAATTTAAGACCAAACACTCGATAGATATCGTCGATCATCCACCATATTCGCCTCATCTAGCTCCGCTTGACTTTTTTCTTATCTCCAGGCTGAAATTACCGGGGACCCAGATTTGAGTCCATAGACGTCATGAAAAAAAATTTGCAGAAGAAACTGAAGGCCATCGCTAAAAGCGCCCATTAACATTTCTTTGATGATTTAAAAAACGTTGGCACATGTGTATCGCTTCGAATGGAGCATATTTTGAAGAGATTCAAATTTCAGTGATTTTTGTCTGAGAGTTTATGAAGTATTTTCATTAAAACAATAGAATCTGTTTTTTAATTGAACAAGTCTATTCTTGAAAGTGTAAATAAATCAAAAATATCTTAAATTGACAATTATAGACTTACACTGTGTAAGACTAAAATTAACAATTTTAGATATCTAAAATTGACTATTATAATCTTACGCTAGTGTAAGACTATAATTGTCAATTTTAGATATTTTCAATAGAATCTTGTTGAAATCTGTAACATTTTTCGTTTTGTTTAGATCTCAGTCTCCATCTTGAGGTGAGAGTACTCCAGTGATCACTCAAAATCAAGATACAGATGAGCTAAAAAGCACCAAAAAGATGAAAGAACTACTGAAGATCTGTATAAAAGAACGTGCAGGTATTAAGAACAATTACATATGATTGTAATTGGGCATGTGGATGCTGGAAAATCTACTTTGATGGACCGGTTGCTTTATGATCTGGGACATGTAAGTGAGAAAAATATTTTCCATCTATTTGGGGCTGTGAACAAACAATATTTGATTGTTTTGGGCATTACTAATATCCTATGGGTCGAACGTTCTTATCCACAATCCTCAATAGTCTGACAGAATTGTACTCAGAATAGAATGTCGATGGTACTGCTAAGTAATGCAGTAAGCATTTAAACCCATGTGAGAGTTTTGTTTACTCAAAAACTCTTTGTTGGACTAAAATTTGAAACAGTTATTGCCTGGTTATCTTTGAAGTAATTCGATTTGTTTCTATGTTATATTCTTCTAAACTCTTTATCTAACGCTCAATGTTCTGACAAGCTAATTTCGCAAAAAAAAATTTATGCTAATAAGTTCATTGAGTGTTCTTCTCTGTCTAAGGTAAAAAATCTATACTTAGGAATAATATTATTTTTATTTCATCTGTATAAGCTTAGAGTTCTGACCAATTATATTTTATTTTATTAATTTTATATTTCAGTGGATATTTTTAATCCTCTGATTGATGTACCTTCAGAGAAATATACAACTGATGATTTTTTTGCTAACTTAATATTCGTAAATATGTATTTTATGCAGCAGTCTTGTGTTGACATTTAGCAGATCTTTATACATTTGCACCTAGCTTGTAGTTATCTGCAACAAGTATCAAGTTTATTAAATTATTTGGATGTTTCTCCCCCTTCAGAATGCCTAGACATTAGACATACTTGAAATGGGATGTTTGAGCGATGAGCATGGTTGATGAGGGGAATTTGATATAGAGTATTGTTATGTTCTGCGAAAAGGTTTTGTTATCTGTATGGTTGAATCTGTACAATTGTATAAAGTGTACATGGAAAGTAACTTTCAGAAGGCCTTCCAACTTGGGCAAACTTGATCACCAACTTCATAGTTGCATTTGAACAGACTATAATGCATAGTGCAGTCAATACCTTGAAATAAACCTAAGAATGCCTTGCATTATAAATATTTAAATATAATGATAATCAAATTAGTATCAGATGAGTGAATAAAATCAAAATGAACAAAATCATAATGAGCAATTTCAAGTCATTTACAGGCAAATCGGCTACATTCATGGAACATGCCCAGTCAAGTAGATATTTTTGTAAGAGTGGGCACTCTGATGCAAGAATTTATCAATGAAATAACTACTCTCTGGTTGATAACTTCATATTTTGTATAAGGAAGTTTGATTTGTACAAAAATCAAAAAACTGATTTCATATGAGGGTCATGCATTCTAACTTAAATATAATTAAAGTTCCCCCTTCTTTTTGTTTGAAGCAGATAAGGCTGCTTTCTTGCCTAGCAGAATTCAAGGTGTGCAGTATGTCAAACTCATTAGCTTATTATTATTACTACAGATAAATCCGAATACTCATAACCTGAATGTGGTTGGTGTTCTGCAAATCAGATTTTATGATCTTTCTATTCAAAATTTGAAGGTGGAATCCGCTCCGAGGAAATGAAGAGTATGACTCTTGAAACGTAGGAATTGATTGGCTATGGCGTTAAAGCCATCAATGTAGAATGAGTAACATCAAATTTAAAATTTTCAGGTTAATCAGAAGACAATGCACAAATATGAACAAGAGAGTAAGAAACTTGGCAAGCAGAGCTTTATGTATGCTTGGGTATTAGATGAAACAGGAGATGAGAGAGAAAGAGGAGTAACAATGGATTGTGGAAGACGCCAGTTTGAAACAAAAAACAAAAAGGTATTTATCTGGGGAAATGAGTTGAAGAGATGGTAATGATACTTTTTACTTATTAAATTGTATAATTTATCCATTTGCAGGTAGCTCTTTTGGATGCACCAGGTCACAAGGATTTCATCCCCAACATGATATCAGGTGCATCCCCTGGCAGGCGTGGCTTTATTGGTAGTAGACGCGACTAGAGGCGAGTTTGAAACTGGATTTGATTATGGCGGTCAAACCAGAGAACACGCACTTCTAGTAAGGTCTCTGGGTGTTACCCAATTAGCTGTAGTTGTTAATAAGTTGGATACTGTATCGTGGTCTCAGGATAGATTCGAAGAAAGTACAGAAAAAATTAAATCGTTTCTGAAACAGGCTGGATTTAAAGAATCCGATGTGAGTTCACGTGCCATGCAGTGGCCTCACAGGCGAAATTTAATAGGTAGACCAACTGAAAGATAATCTCTTGGCATGGTATAAGAGGTCCATGCCTTCTAGAAGTATTCAGTATGTTATATTGGTATTTATGGTTCCTTCGAAAATAAATTTATCTCTAGCATGTTCATGAGACAAGTTCAGAAAACTGTTTAGATATAGCTTATGAAGTAGTGAAAGAAAAGATGGATGTTCTTTCTCACACATATATAAACCTCAAGACTCTTGGATCTTGTTAAGAAAAAATTCAATCTACACAAGAAAGACATCACCCAAATAAAAGTTACTTACAGAGTTATGCTTACTTGGATATACTTCATGATCATTGAACAATAATGAAATTACGATCTGAGTTCCTGTGTTTCTTAGATCTTTCAACTTTTCACAAGTAATCTTACATTTTGAAGAATTCTTCATATTATTGTATAAACTCTAAATCGGTGAAATGTAAAAAAATCTTTTTAAACTTTTGTTAGAGCACCTCTTTGCTGAATTTGAGGAATTTGAAATGAATGGTCTTTCTTGTTTCTTACAGATGGTTTTCGTCCCCCTGCCAGACCAGTATGCAAACCATTTAGATTATCAGTTTATGATATCTTCAAGGTAAGTTTGTGGTTGTTGTTTACAGGGTTATTTTCACTCAGACAATTATCGATTTATTTTCTCAAAGTGAGGATACAATATTAGTAGTTAGGCAGATGAGTGTCTAAAAAATGTTACATGAAGAGTTGTTGTGCCAACTACAAAGGTAGCAACTGTTCAAACTACCTTAGCAGTGTATAACACTCTCATTATCATTGACTTATTTGTCAACTAAATGTTTGTAAGTTCATTATCAATATTCTTTTGGAGCAACCCTTATCAATGGAATTATCCCATTTATCAATTTTTATGTTTCAGGGCACTGGATCAGCGTTATGCATTTCAGGAAGAGTAGAAACTGGCTCTCTGAGTGTTGGGGATAAAGTTTTAATCTGTCCAAATAAGGAGTCGGGTGTTGTGAAATCTCTTGCCATAGAAGAAGCCTCGCAAAGTATTGTCTTTGCTGGGGACCACGCTACTGTCACTTTGTCTGGAGTCGACATGCAAATCGTTCGTGTGGGGAATATCCTTTGTGATCCTACATATCCAGTACAAATAGCTAAGAAGTTTGAAGTTAGAATAGTTGTTTTCAATATAGAAAAACCAATTGTGTTAGGTTGTAATGTGAGTATCAATTTTCTAAATTGTTCTATAGAACCAAAGTTCTATGTCAAAATTTATTCAAGTTTATGCTAGGAAACTGCCTGGCCGCTTTGCTGATAAATCATTTTAGCTTTTTCTGGTTCAAGTGTTTGAGAATCGTCAGGACTGTTGCAACAATGGAATGAGCAAATTCCAAACAGTTCTATAACAGTAAAAATGAGAAATCCCAAAGAACGTTATTTACCCAATCTTTTGAGAATTTTTGTTAAATTTTTTTGTCAGCAATCGAAGAAAGACAAAATATGTTATTTTTGACATTACAGTTTTATTGGAATGAAAAAAAAAATTAGAGCTCATAGAAAACGTGAGGCAGTTTCTTTGTATAAACCAGAATAAACAATATGTGTTAGATTTTCAGTTGACTCTTTAGATGTAAAGGTTTTAATAATAATGAGACCTAATCAGCCTAAGTTCAAAAATGGAACTTGTCAAACCCAAGAAGGTCATCAGTATTTATTGATTTTGATGAAACATTTTTTACTTCTAGTTAATGTTACATCATCAATGTCTACAAGAACCTGGTTATATTGTAAAGTTTATAGCTCAATTGGACAAAAGTACAGGAGAATTAATCCAAGAAACGTCCAAGATTACTTCCTAAAAATTCAAGTGCCATGATAGAATTTCAGGTCTATAGACCTATCGCTCTGGAGCTTTACAAAGACTGTAAGAGAATTAGGGAGGGTCATGTTGAGGCGTAATGGGGTTACTGTTGCAGCTGGATTAATAACCAATATTCTAGAAGTAAGGTTAATTTTTTGATATGTGATATTAGGAATGGAATGAACTTAAATAATTATGTATGGCTGAATTTTTTTAATTATATTGAATAAATCATATAAATTTATAACAAATTATATTGAATTTTGAGTACCACAGGAATTCACAGATCAACAGTCACATCACAACATTAAGGAATATCAATTACATTTGGAGATACCTACTAATCAACACTTTATGGGGAACAATGTCATGTTGGTTAAGATTTTCCTATATTCAATGTGATACATGCTTCAAATTTAAGGATTAAATGTAAGAATGTGATAAACCATTATGAAAATTCAAACATTGTTTTATATTAACAGACTGTGTGGCTTTGCTCAAAATATTTTATCAACTCTGATTATTTGATTATGAAATGACTGAAGCTTTGATTTCTAGAAATTTTATTTTTTTCACATTCAAAGAATTATTACCACAACTGATTCTCTGAGATTTATGTTGAATTTGGGACATGAATGCCTGATAATATACTTATACTTTCAAGAAAAAGCAAGCTGGACAAATTATATGAATTTGACTCATAAATAAATACATTTACTTTTCATATTACAGATATATATTCGATACAAATTGAATATTTCAATCACATAGTATATCTTACATAATAAATTTCATATTCTATATGGAGTATGACATTTCTTTTTAAAATATTTGGAATGTTTTAATGACACTATTCATCACATTATAAATAATAATTATGGACATAATCTAGCAGTAATACTTGGAATCAGTTAGCTTTAGGAGTTTTAGAACTAGCGGACGACAACTAATGGTTCATTGCACCTGGGATTATCGGAATAAAGACTCCATGTTTTGTTACTGCAATCGAAAATACCTGAAAACGACATTCAATAATTACAACGAGGTGGCAATGTTACCATTTATAATTCATTTGGATTTTTATTCATTAAAGTTAAAACTCACCAACTGCAATAGTTTTGACGTAATCATTTGGTTCATCTCTGAACACTTTTTGTTCAGGATGAGATGTATCTCCCAACATTTTCACAACATCTTCAAATGAGGAAGGAGGATGGTAATTTTTGAGGGTTTCGGACCTGCACTTACTGCTGAGCAACATCATTTCATTTCCTTGTTCAGCATTCAGTCTTTGGTACCTGAAATCATTTTTAGAGTGTTTATCTGAATAATCTGATAATTTTATGTTGTTTTCAATAACTTAAAAGATTCATCTCGCCCTAAAAATGGAATTAATTCGAGAACATTTTCTTGCGATTATTTTTTACAACTTTCGACGTGGATTAACTCAACAACAGTGCATCGATGAACTTAATTCAATTTTTGGCGATGAAGCTCCATCAATGACCAGTGTTTCTCGATGGTATGGTGAATTCAACAGAGGTCGTAGTTCACTATAAGACGAAGGTCGTCCAAAATGTTGTTTTTCCGAAAACCATTCATGCTGTGCGCCAACTGATATTGCAAGATCGTCATGTGACCTATCGTGAGATTCAGACAACCTTAGGTATTAGTGGGACCAGCATACATTCAATATTGCACGAACCTTTGACCGTCAAAAAAATGTATTCGCGTTGGATCCAACATAATTTGTTAATCGCTCAAAAAAAAGGCTCGAGTTGGTTGGTCGAAAGAAATGCTTCAAAAATACTTTCGCGGTGCTTTGAAGCAGGTCTATGAAATCGTGACAGGTGATGAATCGTGGATTTACGCCTGTGAGTCCGAAAGTAAAAAGCAGTCTACTGTATGAGCCAAATCCAATAAAGGGTGCTCGCGTACGAAACACTTCCAAGCAAATTAACGCCTGTATTTTCGGAAAAACTGGACATGTCTTAATCCTACCACTAGAACAACGCAGAACAGTCAATTTTGAGTAGTACACAATATTTGTTTGTTAGTTGTCTCCCAAGAAATCAGGAAAACCAACCGCCGAAGGCGGATCACCCTTCTCCACAACAAGGCGAGCTCTCACATATCTGCTCAAAAAATTGCATTTTTGAGCACTCAAACCATCGATTTGATAAGTCATCCGCCGTATAGTCCTGACTTGGCACCGAATGACTTCTTTTTATTCCCGTATGTGAAAAGTAAAATGAGAGGTCAACGTTTTTCAACACCTGAAGAAACGATTGATGCTTTCAGAATGAATGTTTTGGAGATACCTCAATCAGAATGGCAATAGTGCTTTTACAATTGGTCCAAATGTACAAAAAGTGTATAGATCTTAATAGGGAATATTTTGAAAAATAATAAAGCCATTTTCGTTGACTAATATTTGTTTTTATTCTTTAATCGAGAAATATAAAAGGTAACCCTTTTAAGTTACTTTCAGGGATGATATTTGACAAATCCTTGTTATGAATTTTCAGTGAATTCTGTTAGGGTTTTTTTCTTTACCATTCGAGGAAATTTAAATGTTTGTTGGTTCATTTCAATTCTTCGCATATTGTAAACTTATGGCCATTATTTGTTGAGTGATAGGTCAGAGAAAAATATCAGCTGATAATCTGATTACTTACTCGTTTGTATGAATGAAATCTTCTCCAGAACTAATAGTTAATGCGCTGAGTTGCGATTCATTTGAGTTGATTGCTGGAGCAACTTCGATATTGTGGAAAACTCTGTCGCCTTCTTGTAACAAGAAGGTCAAATTGACAGAACAGCCATCTGCAGCACCCACACCTGAGTCCCTGAGAATCTGCTGGACTTGTAGAAAATTTTCTGCTCCTAGCATTGCTCTGGTTAGGAAATGACGCGCTTTAAAAAGAATAAACAGACTGTAGTATAATGTAATATATATTATAATTTTAAAAAAATTCAAAATGAGAAAATGGTATTATGATTTTATCAAGGAAAAAAGGGATTAATGACAATTTTGGCTGTTGAGGTCTTAAATAAAGTCTCTATCCAGTCATTTCATAATTTGAAATGCCTTTTCAGGAACTCCAAAAATGACTATGAACAAATCGTATAAGTTTGAATACGTATGTCAGTTGTGGAAAGGTATCATGAGTGCTTGACGCATCTTTTACTTGAAAGGGCTAGAGCAGATCGAATCGCATCAGGGATGTCTAAGTTGGCGACTGGTAATGTGTTTTCATGTATTTTTGGGAATGGTACTTCAAACATTATTTATTTTGTATATTCAACCTCTTATATATTTCAAATATTCAACTTTGTATACTTCCTGGCCAACAAGCGTTGATATTGTGTTAGTTTAATTGCAGTTGAGTTGCATTTGTGATTGTTATTGGGTTGCTGGGCGTATTTAGTATAATTTATTTTCGAATTTTAATTCGCAAATATATGAATATTACAGGAAAAGAATACTTACGCGTCTTTCCAGGCTGGAGATTCTTCGCACTTATTGTATTTATTGAAAATACTAATCCGTGGTGATTGTAGTTCATTGTGTAACCAGGAAGATGACCTGCATAACACAAAGAGAGTAAATTTTTCTTCTTTTACATTCCATCTTCCTTAGGGTTCATCTGAAATTATATGAGCAGAAACGAAGTAAAAAATGGTTTAGAGTATCACTCAATGCATCTTCTGTGTGGCCCAGTGTTGCCTACAAAAAATTGTTATGTGTTAGACTCTGATCTCCTTCAAAAGGGTAGGTCGTGATTTGCAATGCACTGGCTCTAATGATCTAACTTCGTTATTATTGAAAATCTGCATCATAAAGAAAGAACCCCAAATAAACTTGTCCTCTCATTTATTTCCAAGATGTTAGCTTTACGTGAAAGTTTGAGGTCTTTGTGAAACTACAATTTTTTAAATTTTTGTTCATCACATTTCTAAGTACTGTATTACATCAGAGTAAAGAATAAATAAATAAGAAAATTAACTTACTCGATCCTTAAGATTCAGTGCTATTGAGAACATCCTGTTGGTTGGTTCAATCCATCTTTTTCCACTGCTTTGAGGATAACGTCGTCTATATGCAGTAGTAGAAGCTAAAGGTAATTAAAATAAGAAGTAAGTATATTTATCAGACATTCTTGTGAATTTTTTGATTTTAAATTGAAAATAGTTGGTTATGATTGTGTATTTTGGATCAAAGGCTGTACAACACATTTCAAATTATAGAGGTTTCCGACTTGAGATGTTAAGAGTTGGATCATAACGACAACTTCATTCCATTCTCGACGAATTTATTTTCAACAAATTAATTTATCAGGAATGTTATTTAGGCAATATTCATTATCTGGTAGGATTATTCTTGACTAAAACTTCTTGCAAAATCTGTTACACAGTTTTGCCGTTCAAGAATTTTCATTAAAACGTTGGATTATTCTAAAAATAAATTCAGCTGTAAAAGTGTGTTTAGGTTCTATTTTGTCATATGTTCCTTGAAAATGAAATAAATTCTGAAATATAAACAAATTTGCCATGTTTCCAAGTTTGTGAATATCACAAGGTTATTGTGAATAGATTTAAGCTAAGCTGGGATGTCGCATTCAAGACGCGTAGGTACTAATAGAGCAACCTGTATATATCAATATAAAATACTGACCTTGTGAAATGGAACTTTCGCACCATCTGATATTCCTTCCAGTTCTTTCACATATTGTGGAAAATTCTGCACCAAATTTGCTAACGTTTTTTCGTATGCGTCTTTTCCCTCTGGTGTATTATATGCAGGTAGGTATTCTTGATTGAGAGCGTCACATGAGTTCACAAAACTATTTATGAGCGAACCGAAAGTTCTTCCCTGAAAAAAATATTTAAATACAGGTGCAAATAAAATAGAATAGAGCATTGAATGGAAGATTCATTATGAGTTATGTTAGCTGTTTGATTGTAGTAAAGGTAATTAATTATTCGTAGATCTCGATCGTCCAGACCCACAATTTTAAGTATTTACATCAATTTATCATGCTCAACCCTGTCGAAGACTCTGCTTTAGCATCTCTACAACGCTGAATCAGAACCTGCACCGTAGTGTAATTGAGTTTCGGATATATGAGTTTCACACTTCCGGTAGGTTCTTTTATGTATTATCTTTAGAAATGCTTCTAAAACGTGACTCATAAGGCTTATAATCCTTCACTCCTTTTTTACCTTGTTTTTTGGAATTGCCACAAACGTTGACTTCCATCAACTTCTTGGAATATTTCCGCTATTATAAACTTAATTAAAATTTGAGGTGATACATTTTATGCCAACGTCATTCATCTCACTTCATTTTCTGTTATAGATGGTCCGTTATGACAGTTAGAATGCGCTCTTGTTGGGTTTCTGTCATCTTTAAAGGTGACCTCGATGTATTTTCTTCAAGTTTCTGCCAGATGCTGCTTGTTAACAATAACGGTTCCGGTGTCATCACTTGAACATACAGGTTTTCTGGGTTTGTAAAGTCCTGCTGACTGCTTGCACTTATTTCAGTCCAATCCGAACCAGTTTCTGAGGCGAAACCTGGAACACCATTATACACTAGACCTCAAGGAACAGTCAAAGCAGTGAATTTCTCCAGGCGGTGCAACTGTTTTCAGAATTCTCAAGGAATAATCCTCATTGATTACTTGGATAAAGGAAAGTAAATAACAGGTCAATATTACAGTGAATTATATGATCGATTTGATGGCACATTCAAGTAAAAACGCACGCTTCCGTACCGAACAAAGTTCCTCTTTCACCACGACAATGCACCGTCAAATTCATCAGCAGTCGCCACTGAAAAATCGGCCGAAGGTAGTTCACGTCAAATGAGGAGGTCATTGCTGAAACGGAGGCCTTTTTGCACAGTTCGAGCATTATACATATATTGGAAAAGTTGGAATATCGCTTAGCTAAGTGTATCAAGAGGAGAGTATGTTGAGAAACAAATATAAAAAATTTCAATGAATGGACTTTTTTCCCAAACACGGGTACATATCAATCCATGCTCGTATATCAAAGATATTTGCAACGAACTCGAAATAATTTTCTTCTTTATTGGTCTCAATAAAATGTTACTGAAAATTCCATTTCATTAACTATCTTCATTGTACAATAATAATAGCTTTTGTCTTATGCAGCCGATTATGAATTACGGTTTGCGGCAATTTCTGTATCATCATAAACTTGTGCATTTAATAGCATCTTAATTGCTCTATCTACACGTGTTATTATGTATATCTTTCCGCAATTACTCTTATTACTATGTAATTGAATTGTAAATTTATTCCGATTTTCATTATATTACAAAGGATTGATTTTAGTCATGCTGAAATTAAACAGTCGAATTTGAGTAAATTTAAATCAAATCGAGAGATTTAATAATGGTTTCTTTCTTCTGAAACAGCGAGCTATCGTTATCCCAAATTCCTGTATTTTTCGGATATTGAACCGCAATCTGTCTCAATCGATTGGGTTCGACTTCTTGAGAAAGAATACTTGCTCAAACTCGAGTATGTGCTACCGTATATGTTATAAGTTGCGAAGGAGATCAGCAAGCGTTGTTATATCTCTATATATAAATATTACGTGTCACGTTTATCCGCGATGGACTCCTAAACTACTAAACCGATTTTAAATTTGATTTGCATACCGTGAGCAATTCGACTCAACCTGAAGGATAGGAAAGCTTACATTTCAATTTACAGTCACAATATTATTACAATTTATTACAAATTAATTGTCTATTTCTTGACAGACATAATTATCTGTTAGCTCCAAAGGATTCTAATAGATGGAGATTTATGTTGACTGGATCGGGTAAATATTCAATAGATAGCGCTATGTTAAAAATACATTCGTGAGTCCAAATAAAACGATTCGTATCACGTTTACCCGGATATTCTGAAAATACTGTCATTTCAGTTTCGGTTGTTCAGGTGAATAAGAGCGCAAAAAGAAAAGAAACTCCTGAAGAAGTTTCAACTGTTGCACTGTAGAGACCAACCAAGATTTACAATTTTCCCAGATGATTGAAAATAAGCCCGATATCGGGTAGTGTGGCTCTCACAAGCCAAAAAAAATAACATTTTCAACCTCTTGTTATGAAAATTAAGGAAACATTTTTTCAAAAATTTATTTATCTTTGTCTTTGATATCCAAACAAAAGAACTATTTTTTCCTTGATAATAATAAGTGGAAGACTTCGGCTCTATGCCAATAAAAGTAAATTTCTTTTCTATACATAATTTATCCAATAATTTGTTATAAACAAATGCATAATGCCTTTGTAGATACTTTTCAAGGCGTACAGGTAAGTAACATGGAATAGCTTAGAGTACTTTTTTTCTTTCAGGTAGAAGAATTGTATCTCAAAAAAAAATTAAATTCATAGAACAATCTTCAGGTGTCTCAAACTCAACGTTAAGTGGAGTACTAAGCGATATGCTAGCTTATACCAGTACTAGCAAA
This sequence comes from Micraspis discolor, assembly GCA_030674115.1. Taxonomy (NCBI): domain Eukaryota; kingdom Metazoa; phylum Arthropoda; class Insecta; order Coleoptera; family Coccinellidae; genus Micraspis; species Micraspis discolor. The sequence continues at coordinate 8,162 of JARTUT010000606.1, read as the reverse complement.
AATAAAAAATAATGAAAAAAAAAAAAATAAAAAATGAAACAATTGTACCTAACAATGGATTTTGTGACTGTAATCAATAGCGTGGTTATTTAGGTTTGCGATTAAAATAAAATCACTTCAAAATTGAAACCAAGTGAAATAGATTTTTTTTTATATTTTTGATCAGAACTATAAGGTATAACCTAAGTGGCCCAGTATCCGCCTTTGAACTTTGAGTTACAGGACATCCTGTATAATGTTCAATTCAAAATATTAGAAATTGTCCACTTTACAATACCCTTCATTAACACAAATTTTGCGTCGATACGTGACTATGGATGAAACATGAATCCATCGCTTCACTTCGGAATCAAAACTGTCTCGTCATCTGAGTGGACAGCAATTGGTGAACCTCGTCCAAAGCTCCCAAAAACACAACAATCAGCTGGAAGGTTATGGCGTGAGTTGAGAAAAATTACTAAGACTCTCAGTTTCAGATTTATGGATTATCGCATCCTGGTCTGAATGAACATCATAGATTTTTGAACGAGAAACGCTTAATATAAAGGTTTAACTATAATCGAATAACGTAATATTCAGGACAATTGAAAATATTCCTTATTATAATAATCATGATAATAATGAAAAAGGACCTGAAAGACCTTCTAATCTTTCATTTGAGTGAAAAATTCTCTGAATTATAATCGTTTGTGGGCGCTAAGTAAGGAAAATGGATATGGAATATAATTGTATTGATTGATATCGGTTGATGTAAACAGGCGCGACAGAAAGATTCAGCAGGGCAACATATTATCCGCTGATGCATTAACCCGCACATTGAATCAGGTGATTTATCATATCTATTAATCTGCATAATTTACTTATTCATCGTCCACAAATACATGTTATTAAATTGTAAGTAACATTGACAAGCTACCTTGTACTTCAGTACATTTTTGCGTAAAATAACTCAATTCCAATCTTCTTACAAAACAAATTCCGTATCATTGCATCCAATTAGTATTCGTTCATTAGCATCAATGTAGAGATGAAAAACTCTGATCATCTACATAGAGAATTAATGCTTGGTAGTGAATTAATGGAGAAATCAATTTCCCAACCCCATATACATTCTCTACTTATTGAATGTGTTATGTATATTGTTATCAATTATTCAAAGTATATTTAAAATGTCAAATGCTTAAATGATTATATTTAACACCAATTAATTAATTAAGGAACTGATAGTTTTTTTAAGCGATTACAGGGTCAATCTTTTCAAAATTATGCGGAGAACTGGTCAAGATAGTTTCATTTAATTAATTTTCAACAAGTGCATGAAAATTTAAATATTTTCCTGGCTTCTTGCACTCATTCATGCAGAGTGCACCATCAATTCTGTTTTTATGGGTTTCAAAACGAAAGGGAATTTGTAATGGTGAAGAATGTGAAGTCAAATTCAATCCTGTTTTCCGCCTGTTCTCATCCACGTTAATTATTTTGAGTCCAGCTTCGTTTTTACGTTATAATCATTTTGAATTTTCAAATTAGGCTGGATACATTCCTGAAATACTGGAAATCGAGTTTGGTTTAGGTCGAAATGGTTTTTCTTGTGAGATTTAAATTGTTTCAACAACACTGTAAAATTGAAAATAAATGGACTAAGGATGACTTCCACACAGAGATTATTTAGATGAGTTTCGATATCTTTAGATATCGACTTAGGCCCGTTAGCACCAACCACACTTACGTTAAGCGTCCTTAAAATGAATCCTCAACTTAAGTGGCGTACAGTGAATTATGCTGATTCGATTTTGATGGCATATCTGGCAAAAACGCACGCTTCCCGCAATGAAAAAGTTCTTCTTTCACTATTTATACAATGCACCGTCAAATCTATCAGCAGTGGCCATCGAAAATCGGCGGAAGGTAGTTGACGTCAAACACGGAGTGTTATTATTGAAACGGGAGGCCTATTTTGCACAAGTCTGAGCATTATAAATGGTTACTGGAAAAGTTGAACATCGCTGGCCTAAGTATCAACATAAGAGGAGAGTATAAAGTTATTAAATAAATACGAAACCTTTCCAATGAATGGACTTCTTTTTTCTCAAACACGGGTATATACTGAATCCAATGCTCAGATAAATTAAGATGTCTGCAATGAACCTTTAAAAACATTTTGCCATTGGCTATTCAATAAAATGGCATTGAAAACTTTACTTCATTAACTATCTTCATTGGGGGAAGAATAATAGCTTTATCTTATGCAAGCTGATTATGAATTGATAGTTTTATAGTGAATTTCTGTATCATCACAAACTTGTGCATTGATGAAACATCTTAATTGTTCTATCTGTTACGTGTTATTATTATGTATATCTTTCTGGCACTGCCTCTTATTTACTATGTAATTGAATTGTAACTTTATTCCGATTTTCATTATATTACAAAGGATTGATTTTAGTCATGCTGAAATTAAATGACTCGAATTTGAGTAATTAAAATCAAATCGAGAGATTTAATAATAGTAATAGTAATAGTATTAGTAATTAATGTTTATTTCATAAATGAACAAAATACAAACTGAAGTTTACTATTTTTACATGGAGAATATCCATGGAAACCAACCGTAACACACGAAATAAATAGGTGGCAACTCTTCCGGCGGTGAGATCCCGCAGGATCAAACCCTAGTGAGAGAGATGCACAAAGTTCAAGTTCACAGGTAAAGATGCCTCTCGGTACGCCTGCACAAAGGGCAGATCAAGGATGTAAATAATGAACCAATCCTGAAGATTCCAGGACCAGTGGGTCCATCAAGTAATAGGCATTCTTTATGTCTATTAAATTGGCTGTTATGAAGTGTCTCGACTGACTCAGATCCAACCTTTTATTTTTCCCTCTTAAAAGTAGCCATTATATCGGGCAATCTTCAAGACTTGAGGAGATACTATTATAAACTCGAGGCGCAAGCAGATGATGCGATCTCTGCCCTTTGTCCCACGTGTGGTAGGCAACAGAAACGAACTGACTTCATTTCTGGTGTCGTCTATGCTCGTTGAAACTGTGTGCAGACGTTATGTTCCTCCTCTGGCGAACCGCAAGTGCCAGAAAAACAACTGTCTCACATCCATCACATTGGCAATTCTGAACAGCTCGTCAGATGGAAAACGATAATGCTTATTGAAAATTACTTTCAGAATCCATTTCTGTGTTATTTCGAGCTTGTGTATATAGAGTTTGGACAATTCCTCCCCAGCCCAGTAAACCATACGCTAAATGAGGCTGCACCACCACCAAGCATAGTGTTCTTTAACAATTTAGTATCACAGAACTTTTTGAGATTTTTAAATTTCACTATCAGAGTTCTCAGTTTTCTGATTCATCTTATCGATGTGCAGTTTCCATGTGAGGTGTCTGTCCAACACAACGCCCAAGTATTTTACTTGTGTTCTGCCAGGAGTGTATCAAGCAATGATCATCAACCACCAATGAAGCAAAAGTGGGGGCGAAATGCGACAGAGCGTTGTTGAAAGGAACGAAACAGTTTTATCTTGTGTTGAGAGTCAATCTCTTATACTGCAGGCATTCTAATATCTTGTGGAAGTTACTTTCCGCAATCCTTTTTAATTCATGCCATGTCTCAGCTTCTCCCAGAAACACTAGCAGTACCATCCGCAAAGAAATTATTCTCGACTTCCCTGTACCAAGTCCAAACAAGGAGTTTGTGCATATTAAAAACAGGATTAGGCTGAGAATGGTACCCTGGGTACCCCCTGTAGTAACTGCAGTGGAGGAGCTCAATTAGTCTTCACTGGATGTACCTGACTTTCTTCCGGTTAGAAAACTTGAACCAGTCCAAAGTTACTCCTGATAAAACCATAGTCCTCCAGAGTTCTGAGCAACTCCTCATGGTCAACCGAATCAAATGCCTTCGTTACATCAAGAAATACACACAAGCATGGTTTAGATCTGTCCAAACAGTCATATATCATTGATGTTAGCTGTGCTATCGCATCCTATAAGAAAATCCTCCCGAAATCCATACTGCCGATCACTCAAAATATTACAGGTATCTAGAAACTCTCATTGTTGTTCTTTGTGAACAATTTTCCAAAAATCTTGATATATTCGAGGTTAGGATATGGGGTCGGTAATTATCCATAAGATGTTTACTTCCAGACTTAAACAGAGTAGTCTCACCATTACTTGGGCACACTCACCACCGTCTGAAACTGTCCAGCTCCTCAATGATAGATTTATAAGGTATGTTAGAGGCTTAACTATATTTCCAAATAATATTCTTCAGGGTTATTGATGATATTTTATCCAAACGAGGTGCCTTGTGTGATTTCAACTGGCTTATCAGCCCAAGATCTCAGCTTCACCAGTCAACTCCCAATACCATCCTCGAGCTGTCTCTTGGCTGGCTTGCTAATCTAGTGTTCTTTGATTTGTTTTTAATTTCATCCACCAACCTAGGTCCAATAGATGCAAAATGGGATGTTAAAAGCTTCAGCCACCAGCGCAGCCTCACTGATCTGCTTCTGAGTCATTCACCTGATAGTGATCTTCGGACTGTCGGGTTTTTTATTCGATATCACCTGCCAAGCAGCTTTCTTGATTCGCTGAGTTTTTCACATATTTGTTTTCTGTAGTAACTAATCTTCGTCATTCTTATGAGTTTCTTCTAGATGGTTTTGTATTGCCTGTATCTCTGATCATGTCTGGGTCTGAATTCTTCCTTCTTTCAGCTGCTTGTACATGTTGTTTTTTTTCGACACTGACTTTACAATTCCCAGCATTATCTAACTTTTCTTCTTCATGAGTTTAATGGGAGGTGCATTTCTCCCATCAACTGTTTCACCTAATGATGAACGCCTCTGCAGCCACATCCATGGTTCTCACTTTCTACAAACTGCCGTCCATGGTTCCTCCTCAATGACTCATCGGTCGTCAGGTATTTAATAATTCTTAGTATTAAGGGTTTTTTGAGTACTCGCAGACTGCTCCCCCTGCAGCACAAGGCGCTACGGGGTAATGGTCAGTGATGTCAACTCAAAGCCAACGAACCAACGTTTTCCACTGGTATTTCAGTTTTTAAAAATATGTGATCACCACAGGTGCCGCTTTGTGGTCGGGTTACCGCGTTCCCCTGAAAGAAGTCCTCTCGCTCAGTATATTCTTGATATTCTTGGATGCTATTCTCATCAGAAAATAAATCCATATTGGTATCGCCGACGAACAAGTTCACACTGCTTGTCATCTCTGACATCATTGAACAGCAGGGTCAGACTTTCATTGAAAACATCTCTTTTGTTACAGTATGAGGTCTATAAACTATGACTCAATTTTACAGTTTCCCCACCAGAAATACACTCCAACAATCAGAAAGTTAAGTCCGTTCAAAAGGCATGGATTCTATGATTGTAAACTCCAAGTTTGATCTTACATAAACTACAACACTGAATCGTTTTGATTTACGCTGCCTCGTTATACAAAATATCGTATTGATTCTATTCTAAATGAATTTGGATCATACAGTTTCCTGTTTCTAGTCAAGACAATAAATTCAAAATTAGACTGCAATTGTTTTAAATCAATACAAGCAAACTGTCCAAATTCTTATTTAAGCTTCTAATGTTATGATGAAGCAACTTGATTCCAGAAGAAACCAAGGATATCACGAAGTTGTCCCATATCAGATGTGTAATGATGGTATTTATTTTGGGCAGTTGTTCTTATATTCTGGTCGGACATACCTTTCCACCATTAATCGAGTTTTGCAATGTTGTAGGTCCGTACGGTCCTTCATTTTGTCCACTTGTAGTCTGTAAATAGCGGGCAGTTCTCTGTCCATAGTGATCATGTTGGTGTACTGAACCCTGTCTTGAATGATCGGTTACTTCCAGAACACTTTACACATACCATCGCTGTAGATTCACATTTTCTGTAGTTAAATGCTCTGGCGGCAACACCTGGAGCACTCTATCTGGGCCATTGAACTTACATTCAGCTGACTTGTGGGGTTGAATCCATAGCATCTGAAACATCTTGTTATCCTTAAGTTTTCATGAACAAATACATCTTCTCATCCCCAAGAACACTCTTCCAGCAGACATCAACTTTGGGTAAAGCAAGAACCATTACACTCGATAATAGCGAACTGAGATCTTCCGCTTTAGCCTTCTTCAACATTGAAATCTGAACTGGGATCGTCTTCGTCAATCATATAATTTTGATTCCCTAATCCATCCAATATATCCTGTTCCTGTGAATTCCAAATCGATATTCCTATAAATAGACTTAGGGGACAAGCTTAGACTTCAGGTGATATTATATCTGTCGACCAAATGTGTCTGTAGCTGCTCCTCATCTCATTGTAAGATTTTTTCGAGTCACACTGAATCAAAAGACTTCCATCTTTTTTCTTTAGTAGAGCTTATTCCAACCGCTAATTTACTGACCTTGATCTTCGTCTGTATATCTTTCTTGTCTTGAAATGTCTTGAGGTTGCTTTGGTTTACAAATTATATATGGCACGTTAGTTTTCCTCTTCTCAGTACTGTCCTCTATTTTTCCAGAAGAGAAAACCCCAGGTCATAAATACATCTGTGAACTCCTAAGACCTCCATTTCATCCTTCATTTTCACCACTTGACCTTCTAGAAGTTCAATCATTTTTCTTTACTCTCGACTCAATTTATCTTAACCATCTATGACCTCCCTAAACAGCCTGTATGAACCACCACTCAGACAATTACGCACAATAAATTTCAATGTGCATGGCCTCCTTTAGTTCAATGACCGCGACTTCTGTAGTCGTCAATCTCGAGCATGTTTACAATAACATACCATGCAACCATCGTAAGGAAACACTGGCTGTCTGGGAGATCCCAATCTTTTCTTTTATACTGTAATACATTCCATGATTCATAATGTTTGGTATGGACCAAGCACCTGTTGATAACAATAACGCGGGTCAGATCCACATGCTGCAGCGCACGTCATTGATACGGTTTAATATTGTTTATTGAATTATCACAACTTATTTATGGTGAAATGACAATTTACATCGATTAATGCAATTATCATTCCGTCTACACACCGATATTGAACTCCAGAATTGATCGTTAGAATTTACTACAACAACAACACAAAATAACGGAGCAACGAATCAAATGTGTTACTTTCCACGTTATTCAAACCACGTTATTCAAACAAAAATGGTTTCTTTTCTTCTGAAACAGCGAGCTATCGTTATCCCAAATTTCGGTATTTTTCGGATATTGAACTGAAATCTGTATCAATCGATTGGGTTCGACTTCTGAGAAAGAATACTTGCTCAAACTCGAGTATTTGCTACCGTATATGTTATAAGTCGTGACGAGATCAGCAAGCGTGTTTTATATCTCTATATATAAATATTACGTGTCACGTTTATCCGCGATGGACTCCTAAACTACTGAACCAATTTCTAAATTTGATTTGCATACCGTGAGAGCAATTCGACTAACCTGAAGGATAGGATAGCTTTCATTTCAATTTATAGTCGTAATATTATTACACTTTATTACAAATTAATTGTCTATTTCTTTGACAGACATAATTATCTGTTAGCTCCAAAGGATTCTAATAGATGGAGATTTATGTTGACTGGATCGAGTAAATATTCAATAGATAGCACTATGTTAAAAATACAAACGTGAGTCCAAATAAAACGATTCGTATCACGTTTAGCCGGATATTCTGAAAATACTGCCATTTCAGTTTCGGCTGTCCAGGTAACAAGAGTGCAAAAAGAAAAGAAAACCCTGAAGAGAAGTTTCAACTGTTAGCACTGTAGACCAACCAAGATTTAGCAATTTTCCCAGATGATTGAAAATAAGCCTGATATCGGGTAGTCTGGCTCTCACAAGCCAAAAAAATAACATTTTCAACCTCTTGTCATGAAAATTACGGAAACATTTTTTTCAAAATTTATTTATCTTTGTCTTTGATATCCAAACAAAAAACTTATTTTTCCTTGATAATAATAAGGGAAGACTTCTGCTTTATGCCAATAAAGTAAATTTCTTTTCTATACATGATTTGATCCAATAAACAATTTGTTATAAGCAAATGCATAATGCCTTTTATAGATACTTTTCAAGTATGCATGCAGGTAAAGTAACATGGAAT
>JARTUT010001910.1:0-41899 GCA_030674115.1 Micraspis discolor | reverse complement strand
CTGTAACAAAATCAAACTTCTATGTCAACGCAATTAAAAGAAACAGCAATTTAAGCTGCATATTTTGAAACTCGCAAGTACTCGCAAGGGAATCAAAACCTAAAGGGTACTTCCAGTCGACCTAGAATCTTGAAATTTGGCATGAAGCAACGTTTTATAGCACACATAAAGGAAAAATTCCGAAAACCATAAATTTTTAGTTACATCACATAATATATTTTTTTTAATAATTTTAATCTTACTACCCATTTCCTCATAAACGCGTAGAGGTATTAAATTGAAATTCATACCAAATAATCAGGTCTATAATACCTTTGAGCTGTAACAAAATCAAACTTCTATGTCAACGCAATCAAAAGATACACAGCAATTTAAGCTGCATATTTTGAAACTCATGCAAGTACTCGCAAGGGAATCAAAACCTAAAGGGTACTTCCAGTCCACCTAGAATCTTGAAATTTAGCATGAAGCAACGTTTTATAGCACACATAAAGGAAAAATTCCGAAAACCATAAATTTTTAGTTACATCACATAATATATATTTTTTAATAATTTTAAACTTACTACCCATTTCCTCATAAACGCGTAGAGGTATTAAATTGAAATTCATACCAAATACTCAGGTCTATAATACCTTTAAGCTGTAACAAAATCAAACTTCTATGTCAACGCAATTAAAAGAAACAGCAATTTAAGCTGCATATTTTGAAACTCGCAAGTACTGCAAGGGAATCAAAACCTAAAGGGTACTTCCAGTCGACCAAGAATCTTGAAATTTGGCATGAAGCAACGTTTTATAGCACACATAAAGGAAAAATTCCGAAAACCATAAATTTTTAGTTACATCACATAATATATTTTTTTTAATAATTTTAAACTTACTACCCATTTCCTCATAAACGCGTAGAGGTATTAAATTGAAATTCATACCAAATAATCAGGTCTATATTACCTTTAAGCTGTAACAAAATCAAACTTCTATGTCAACGCAATTAAAAGAAACCGCAATTTAAGCTGCATATTTTGAAACTCGCAAGTACTCGCAAGGGAATCAAAACCTAAAGGATACTTCCAGTCGACCTAGAATCTTGAAATTTTGCATGAAGCAACGTTTTATAGCACACACATAAAGGAAAAATTCCGAAAACCTTAAATTTTTAGTTACATTACAAATATATATTTTTTAATAAATATAAACTTATCACTTTTTCCTCATGAACGCGTAGAGCTATCAAGTTGAAATTCATATCAAATACTTAGATCTAATTGCCTTTAACCCGTGAAAAAATTCTAAGTCAACGCAAAACGCAAAAGTACAACCATTGATACCGCATATTTTGAAACTCGCAACTACACGCAAGGGAATTAAAACCTAAAGACCACTTCCTGTTGACATAGAATCTCGAAATTTGGTAAGAAGCAATAGCTTACATCACAGGTAACAGAAAATTCCGAAAAGCTTAAAATTTTAAGTAGTTACACCACCAAAAAAAAATACCATAGTTATAACTCGATTGTCATAATGAACGAACATTGTAAACCTTGCAGGTTTGTACGGAACTCCTCGGTGCATGAGTCCGACTCTGCACTTGGCCGGTTTTTGTTTTTTATTTTATCTTTATAAATGGTGAATGCCCAAATTGCTTAACTGTAACAAGTGATAAGTGGTAGAACACCTCTGGGTGAACTTCCTTGGGATTTCTATTTATTGGAAATAAAGACCTTTATTATCATTATTATTATTAAATAGTTTTAAAAATCAATTTATGACAATAGTATTTAATATAATTTTCGTATATCAATCGCCCCACGTTTCTTGCCCAATTTTACTAATATGTTTTATATACTATTGTCATGAATTGGTTTTTAAAATTATTTCTTACTTTTTTAGCCCGATATTCTTTATACGCGTGTTTTTTAGTATTTTCAAATATGCTCTTTGTCTCTCCTATATTAAGATAACGTGATTTAACTCTAGTAAAATCTCATTTCAGCCGAAGAAAGATCAGATTTTTTTGTTAGATCGTTTGACATCGAAGATTTAATAAGAAAAGATGAACCAAAGAAGGAGATTGAAGAAGAATCTGTGATGAACACAGCGGAAAAATGCTTTGTCAAGTTCCTCTCGAATTTGATAGATGGAGAAGACCCAGAGGGGTAAGGATTACATCATTTTTGTTGAAATAATAATTAATTTGAATGAAGGTTTTCTAATTCTGAATATTCCGCTATCTCATCGGCTTTCACTTCTAAAGATTTTTTTTTTACTCATTAAACGTCTTCAACTATGGATAACTCATGGCTTCTTAAGATGAGATGGAATAAAGCTAAAATTTAGGAGATATCAAATTTAAAAAAAAAATTAAAAACAAATTGTAGTTTTTTTTTTAATTTTCGTGACTATTACACGAAATTTTGCAAATCTATAGAAATACAATAGAATCTTATTTCCGAAGCAACTGTGGTTCCTTGAACTCAAGAAAAATTTCTCATCAAAATATAATGATACTCAGAGAAACTTCAGGCAAAAAGGTTAAATGAATAATTTTCTACCGGTGACAAAAAATAATTGAGATATTCAACGAGGCAACTAATGAACTAATTAATCTATATGTATTTTCAGACCCATAACAAAGAAAACCATTCAAGTACTCCAACATGCTGGGATTGATCCCCAGCTAATAAAAGCAATCAGAGGTAAATTTATATTAAATTAATTAATCTGTAAAATAATTGCATAATAAAAATCGTTTCATTGAAATAATCACCATTTATTTTTTATTACAGAAAAACCAGTCCTAGAAAATGTGTCTGAATTTCGCAGGAAACTGGAGGAAACTGTTGTTGACACAAATGGAGTAGAAAACTATGCTGAAGTTGAAGAAGTGGTGGAGAAGCCAACGCAATCGGAAAATGCACTTCCACCCTGTCCACCAATGGCAGGAGCACCACCTCCGCCTCCTCCACCAATGGCAGGAGTACCTCCTCCACCCCCTCTACCAATGGCAGGAGCATTTCCTCCACCCCCACCACCAATGGCAGGATCATTTCCTCCACCTCCACCACCAATGGCAGGAGCATTTCCTCCACCTCCTCCACCAATGGCAGGAGCACCTCCGCCTCCTCCACCAATGGCAGGAGTACCTCCTCCACCCCCTCTACCAATGGCAGGAGCATTTCTCCACCCCACCACCAATGGCAGGATCATTTCCTCCACCTCCACCACCAATGGCAGGAGCATTTCTCTCACCTCCTCCACCAATGACAGGAGCACCTCCGCCACCTCCAGGAATGGCAGGAGCACCTCTTCCACCTCAAGGAATGCTCCTACCAAGTCATCCTTCGTTCCAGACGGTCTCAAACCTAAGAAAAAGTGGGATACAAAGGGACCTTTGAAAAGAGCTAATTGGAAAACGGTAAGAAAATTCTTTCAGATACTAAATTTATAATCAACATTCTGATATGAAATCCTTGGATTTCTACATTTCTCATCCACCTCAGAGACAGTCTATCGGAATTTTTGTCTTTTTGAATCCTTGAATAAGATGTCGGTGACAGTAGCTTAAATTAAAAACACATTTCTTTCTGTACATACTAATAGAGTCTCAAAACGTGGCACTATTGTCTATCGGCAAGTTTTAAATGTCAAAAATAGATATGAAGGTCCAAAATATGAAAATAGCTCATTGGGTTCGTAGTCACCTCTAAAAAAATTTCTGAAGAATGAAAATGAAAACTGCGATTGCTCGTTTAAATTTATATACTCATACAACCGCCACAATGAATGAACAAATATATACAGTGCTCGTCAAAATTATGGAAGAATTCATTTCATCAAGAGAAAATCTTTGGCAACAAAACCCTGATACAGGTCAATTTTTGTTTCACTTTCACCAAGTTTTAATGCATTTTTGAAGGATTTTGTTGCACCTGTGACTCTAAATGATTTGAATGTGGAAAATAGGTGTTGAATGATTGTTTGGGCTATTACCATCATCTATTGTGGATGAAATGTTTTCCGACGTTTCGATAGACATCTTCTATCTTTATCAAGGAGGAAAAGTAAAAACCTTTGAAAATTATCAATTTCAAGGAAGCCAATTTTGACAGAAGTCATGAAAGAAAATGAACGATGTTATATACTCATCTGTGATATGATGATCTTTTTAAGTTGGATCGAACTATCGGCGTCCAAACTTCTGGCAGATCTATAGATGGAGCACTTATGGAATCAGGTGTTATTTTCATAAATGCTGCTTCTTTGATTTTTCTTCTTGCAAGTTTTTCTTCTTTGGATATTATTGATGTTTCATCCCACTTTATAAGATGATTCTCATCTACAGCATGTTGGACCATCCTGGATTTGTCGCTGTCTAGTACTCGTAGAAGCTTCTGATGTTCTTTTATTCGTACATTAAGAGGGCGTTTAGTTTCTCCGATGTAAGATCTTCCGCACTCGCAAGGTAAATCATATATGCAGTTCTTTGTCCTTTGTGTCTCATTATTAGGCTTAACTTTTGTAAGTTTAGCTCTGATAGTTGAATGCAGTCGTTATGTTGTATCTATTTCTAATTCTTCTCATTTTCTCCGACAAACCTTTTACATAAGGAATTACGGTTTTAATGGTCTGATTTATATCTGTTGGTTCAGGTTGACTTTCTCTTGTTCGTCTAGCTTTTTCTAATATCTTTTTGGGTAGCCATTGCTTCTAAGAATTATGTTATTTTTTTCTTCATTTTGGTCTTCTTCGGTGCAACAAATATTTATTGCTCTATCAAATAAACATTTTGCTACTCCCAATTTATTGTTTAGTGGGTGGTATGAATCAAAATGTTGATATTGTCCTCTGTTCGTTGGCTTCTTATAAACAGTGGTTTTTGGGATTCCATTTTGTTTATGTACGAGTACATCTAAGAATGGAAGTTGTCTGTCTTTCTCGATATCTACATTTTGATTCAAACCACCAACTAAACACTAAATTGGGAGTAGCAAAATGTTTATTTGATAGAGCAATAAATATTTGTTGCACTGAAGAAGACCAAAATAAAGAAATAAATAACATCTCGAAAACTCTTAGAAGCAATGGCTACCCCAAAAGATATTAAAAAAAGCTAGACGAACAAGAGAAAGTCAACCTGAACCAACAGATATAAATCAGACCATTTAAACCGTAATTCCTTATGTAAGAGGTTTGTCGGAGAAAATGAGTAGAATTGGAAATAGATACAACGTAACGACTGAATTCAAAACTCAAGACACTATCAGAGCTAAACTTACAAAAGTTAAGCTTCAATAATGAGACACAAAGGACAAAGAACTGCATATATGATTTACCTTGCGAGTGCGGAAGATCTTACATCGGAGAAACTAAACGCCCTCTTAATGTACGAATAAAAGAACATCAGAAGCTTCTACAAGTACTAGACAGCGACAAATCAAGGTTGGTCCAACATGGTGTAGATGAGAATCATCTTATAAAGTGGGATGAAACATCAATAATATCCAAAGAAGAAAAACTTGCAAGAAGAAAAATCAAAGAAGCAGCATTTATGAAAATAACACCAGATTCCATAAGTGCTCCATCTATAGATCTGCCAGAAGTTTGGACGCCGATAGTTCGATCCAACTTAAAAAGATCATCATATCACAGGAGTACCTATATAACATCGTTCATTTTCTTTCATGACTTCTGTCAATATTAACTTTTTTGAAAATTGATAATTTTCAAAAGGTTTTTTACTTTTCCTCCATGATAAAGATAGAAGTTGTCTATCGAAACGTCGGAAAACATTTCATCCACAATAGATGATGGTAATAGCTCAAACAATAATTCAACACGAGCTCCATCATCAACAATATCTCGTCATCAACGGGAAAATAGGTCTTGGTATCTTCTTAACAGACGTTCAGAAATTTTAAAGGAAAATTTTGTTTTGACAAATTAGAGACTATTGTATCTGATGAAATAAGGGGTTGAAAGTTGTGCATGCACCTTGCATGTTCGATTGACATGGGTCGGACTCGTTAATTCAGTTTCAGTTGGTGTGAATTTAATCGAAATTGTTCATTTACGATGAAATAATGTATAAGAAAACCACTGTCTGAGATAACATATATCTCAAATTAAAAATAACTACATACGGTTTTCCTTGTTAGAGATGTTTTTATATGCCTTATTTGATGACGAGATATTGTTGATGATGGAGCTCGTGTTGAATGATTGTTTGGGCTATTACCATCATCTATTGTGGATGTAATAATTTGCTTGATTTTTGAAGGTTATTGGAGCTTTGAACAAAACTTAAGGAAAGTTGAGAGCAATTGTTGTTGGTTGTATTAGTATCACACATCACGTTCATCCTTTTTTTAGTCTTTATTTTATTTTGTCAACAATTTTTCATTTTTAGCCTGTGCCAAAAAACTTCAAAACTATTTTTAGGGGTGATTACGAATCCAGAGGGTAACCACTCGTATTTTTTTAACCTTTTTTATATTTTTATGTTTGAACTTTTACACTACTTTTCTGAGACATCCAAACAATATAAATTTTTTCCCCTCGGTATAACAATCTTCCATTCTCCAATACTCGATTTATATTTTTTCCTCGTTGTCAAGGTCACTACTAATTCACTCATCTTACTTTATTTTCAGGTGGTTCCTTCAAAAATCACGGAAAACTCATTCTGGATGAAAGTGGAGGAAGAAGCATTAGCCAATGATCATGTGCTGGAGGAACTACAAAAAAATTCTCCAGTAAACCTAAAACTTCATCGGCTGATAAGAGGTAAGGAAAAAAATCACTTTCATTATTGGAATTCGCCTTATGAAGCATAAATGCTTCTTAGAGTTGATTGCGTAGACCTGTTAAATAAAGGCCTGCAGTGACGGCTCGTCAGGGTAGGCAGGGTCGGCCGGGCAACCGAAAAAGAAAAGGTGAAAATAAATATATTTTAAACGAAACTTATTTGAAAAATTAATAGCAATATTTAAATCTCGAGAAATTCCCTTAGTTTCTTTTCCTCTGCCCTCTATATATCTCATATTTCCACTCAACACATCGAAGTACACATTATTTCGGTCAAACACCTCAAATAATTTTTATTCCAAGTTCCCGCATCTGTCCTTATACCTAATAACACAGGTCAGCCAGCCGAGCCACAGCTTTCAGTTTATGATTTCATCTAACACATACGTCGCTCGAAGTTCCTATTAATGGAACTCTACAATACCTCGACTATGACACTTGCGAGGTCGGCCGAGAACCCTTGGTCGTCCCTATGTGAAACGGCAGGCGGATGGAATTGTTTATTATTATCGATGTTTATTGCAAATATCAAATTAAAAATTGTAATTTAATATCCGACATCTTCATATGTCTTCACATCTATATTTGAGATAGAAAGAGAAATCATTATGTATTCAAAATTTTATCACGTATCTTGTAATAATTGAAATTTTCACCCTCAAATTTCAAATGACTGTTATCATACGTACTTGAATATTATTTCAATTTCAGAAAAAAGTGTATTCGTACTGTATGGAATAAATTTTGTGATTTTCTGACCATAAATATTTATCTTAGTAACTGTAAATAGCAAAGCAGCAACCCACGACTTGTTCATTTTTCAAAGACTAGGTCGGTCAAGATACCCTTGGGAGGGGGTATATGAGAATTGCATTGCGTGTGTTTACACTTTGATTATCAGAGTTCAGTTGACTAGGTCAGTAGTTTGGAGTAAGATGTTAGTGTGTAGGGCTTAGGGTTGTACGAGTTTTTATTGGTTTTCGGTTACAAATTGAATGTGAGTGATCTAAATGGCAAGTGTAAGAGAGGTAGTATCAAATTACGGTGATTTGATTAGTTTTTTAGTAGATAACAGGTTTTCCATTATTAGAATAATTCTAATTGACAGCGTTCACAACATGATGAATATGATTTTAATTTTACTAAGTTTTAAGATGAATTGTTGGACAGTTATACATTTTAGATATGATTGTCACTGTATTTGTAACATGTAAACTTGAAAAAGGCTCAATGTACGCCGAAACATATGTAGTAAAGTATTGATAAAAAAAGATGAAATCCTAATTTCAATCCAGTGCTCTAATCCCAAGAAAATTGCTTCTAAATTATATATATGCTTGGTCTGGCCGACCCACTCCTAGAGGGCACGAGCCGTCACTGAAGGCCTGCGAAAATTCTACTATTGAATTTCGGAACTTTCTTGATTTTGTATGAGTTAAGTGCAAAATAAATATATTATTATCGATCTTTAATAATGTTTAATTTCAGGTCCCAAAATTGTGGAACAGTGAGGAAAGCTAAGGAGGTGAGGGTACTTGACAGTAAAGTGGCCCAAAATATCAGCATACTTCTTGGTGGATCCTTCAAGAATATGAAACATGAGGAAATAAAGGAGTCTATACTGAAATGCGATGAAGATCTTTTATCCTCTTGCATCGTCGATCAGTTCATCCAGGTATGTTTTAATTTTTCCTCTTTAAGGCTGTATATCACCTCCGTTTTGCCTACACTACAGGGTGCGGCAAAAGTCGGTTCTGCGTATGAGAAAAAAAAGCAAAAATAATTGCAAATAGATTCATTTTCGAGAAAATATAACATCAATAATTACTTGTGGCCTCGCATTTTATGTTCGACTTGTTCTCTCCCCTCTTTCAACACACATGCGGCATAGTTTAGTCAGTTAGTCAGTTTCATAGACTACCTATAGATAGGCAACTCTGGCATGAATTTTGGTTACGATTTCGAGAGCTCAACTTACAGCGCCATCTTTAATTATTCCCTAGTTGATTACAGATTCCATACGCACAACGTTCCGTCTCGTGGCGCCCTCTAGTGCATTTTATATGAGTTATGATAGGATTCCACGCAAGCGCAGGTTGAATCCCATATTTTTATTGGATTTTAAAACAAATACATTTGAAATGGCCATTATTTTAATGTGCTGAAGATTGTCACAATTTCAATAAAAATATATCATTTGATCAGAAAATTGTGACAATTTGCAGCAGATTAAAAGAATTATGGTCATTTCAAATATATCTGCCCTTCAAATCGAAGAACATACTAATCTTTAGAGGATGAAAGGAAATAAACAAAAAATAAACTTTGGAAATATATATATATATATAATGCAGTAAATAATCAATTTACAAAAATTTCAATATCAAGGGAAAGAATAAACGCACCAACAATAATTATGCAACAATTACTCATCAAATTATGAAAATATATTAAAAGAATAAATTGGAATATTAGTGACAAATATATCAATTTAAGCATGAAATGCATTAGATTTATACTTTTATGACAGAAACAATTTCTCAAAGTCTATTTTCTTTTTTTTCTAGATACTTTTTCGGATGCTATCTTCATTATTGGATCATAAGATCTTATTGTTTTTTTTCTCGATAAAATTTTATTAATAGTCCTGTCATAAAAGTACATAATTAATTTCATGGCAAAATCAATAAACTTATTAGCTGAAATTCAATGAATTTGGCGTTTCAACCGTAAATCTCACATATCCGTTGAAGTATTCTAGAATCTTCTGATAAACGATTTTTATGAAACCCACTATTAGTGGAATACCCAAAACTATAATCAATGACCATGAGCAGTTCACTTATATATAAATACCTTGTTGTCTCTAAGTTTCTTCAGGAGTTCTGGAAGGTAGGAAAAATATGTCATCATTATGAGGGTGGCTTACATAATCTGAAAGATTATTGAACTTACAAAAAAGGTAATCATAGGGAGTAGAATTAATTACTTGGCAAATTAAGTGTTGGCAGAGCAAATCTTTTCAGCTTTCCATGTGGGTCTATACAATCCATATGAAAATCATGATACTAGGACTAAGTATCATGTATCGTCACTACCGATACCGTCACTACCATCACTACCGTCACTACCGATATGCGCGTGAGAATATCTGTTAGTCCTAGTATCATGTATGAAAATGCTTTATGCAAATAATGCTTTTGGATGAATGAAGACATGGATGTCCGATTCTTTCCAACCAAACATTTCTAACACCCTCAACTTGTGTTATGAAAAATCTATAAAGAAAACAGTGTTAAAAACTGTCCCAAATTTTTACTAACCAGAAATTACAACACGAATATGAAATTGCTACAGAAAATATTAATTCACAGTATATTTTTAGTGAGTTATAAGTTAATCCTAAACCATCACTTAAATACACATACCTTTTGATATTACTATCACTGTAGCCATAGACATCAGAAACCCACTGTTAGAGGAATACCCAAAACTATAATCAATGATCATGAGCAGTTCACTTATATATAAATACCTTGTTGCCTCAAAGTTTCTTCAGTTCTGGAAAGTAGAAAAAATATGTCATCATTATGAGAGCAGCTTGCATAATCTGAAAGATTATTGAAATTACAAAAATGATAATCATTGGGAGTAGAATGAATTACTTGGCAAATTAACTGTTGGTAGAGCAAATCTTTTCAGCTTTCCATGTGGGTCTATACAATCCTATGAAAATTTTATGCAGATAACGCTTTTGGATTAATGAAGACATAGATTTCCGATTGTTTCCAACCAAACATTTCTAACACCCTCAACTTGTGTAATGAAAAACCTAGAACGAAAACAGTGTTAGAATCTGTCTCAAATTTTTACTAATCAGAAATTACTACACGAATATGAAATTGCTACAGAAAATATTAATTTACAGTACATTTTTAGTTAAGTTAATACAAAACCACTACTATGAATACAACACATACCTTTTGACATGACTATCACTGTAGCAATTGGGAACACAGCAAGAATAAACCATTTCAATTAAAAATTGAATAAGTTGAAAATGAATACATCTCTAGCTGAATAACACTGCTTTTTGAATAAAAAACTAAGTAGTCTATGTATGGAATCAACCTTGTGTTAAAATAAAAGTCAGACTAACTTTTCATGGTTTATTTCTACTATCTCCTTGGTATTCCAATACAATATAATACACAATGACTACTATTCAACTTAACAAATTGTACATACTTAACTCATATCTTCTTCTAGAATTTTCTATCATAGAACACATATATTAATATTTAGGTTAGGTCACAGAACAGAAAAATTATTCTTATAACAATTTAGTGAGATTGCTCACAACATTACTTTTAACATTCCTCCTCAATCGAAACTAAATTAAGTCTATCGATACACATTCTGAAATTAATTTTACTTAAAGGTTTGGTAAAGACATCCGCTGTTTGATCTCGTGTATTAATATACTCTAACTTAACTAATCCACTTTCTACTAACTGTTTAATAAAATTATATTTGATATCTAGATGTTTCATTAATTTTTGATCGTGATTTTTAACAGCTTTAATGGTACTTTGATTGTCTTCAAATATACATACTTCTTTAATGTCTAATTTAAAATCTTTCAACAATTTTAATAACTACATCATTTCTTTTACTGCTTCACATAAAGAAACTAATTCAGCTTCTGCCGTACTGAGTGCGATACAATTCTGTTTCTTACTCCGCCAAATTACTACATTATCATATACTTTGAATAGATATCCGGATGTGGATTTCCTATCTTCATCCCTAGCCCAGTCCGAATCAGCGTAACCAACCAAGACAGAGCAGCTATTGTTACTGAAATATTTCAATTTTAGATTTAGTGTACCTTTGATATACCGTAAAATCCGCTTTAGTGCAATCCACAAATCATTACTTGGTTTGGATTGGAATCGGCTTAAATAATAAACTGCTGCGGCTAAGTCTGGTCGAGTTCCTACAGTGACATACATCAATGATCCAATTAAGGATCGACATCTGAGTTCCAGAGTATTGTCGATTAAACATTCACTGCTAGTCATTTTAAAATTAACATCCATTGGTGTAGCAATGGGCTTGCAATTTTCCATACCATATTTAACTAATATTTTTTCAAATAATCTGACTGATCCATTAATATGCTATCATTTGTTTTCACTATTGAAATACCCAAATACATCAAATTATTTCTTCCCAAATCTTTCATCCTGAATTCATTGCATAAAAATCTTTTAGCTCAGAAATTTTCTTCTCATCTGTTCCCACAATTAAAAGATCATCCACATACAATAAAATATATATACGATCTTTGATGTAAAAGCAATAATCATTGTCCGATCTAGAAAACCCAAATTTTGTGATTAATTCATGAAAATGATCATACCAATATTTTGGTGATTTTTGAGCCCATAAAGTGATTTTGTAAGCTTTAAAACTAAACCATCTTTTACTTTGATGCCTTTAGGAGGGCTTAAATACACTTGTTCCTCAATACGCCCATATAAAAATGCTCCCTTGACATCCATCTGATGTATATCATAATTATTCTGTATTGCGATTGCTAAAACAATTTAAAGTTTGGAGTCGAAGAACAGGAGAATATGTATCTTCACTATGGTCCTTTGTTGAAAACCTCGAACGACAAGTCGGGCTTTATATATTGGTTCTTTATTTTTAAGTTCTTTTCTTGAAAATACCCATTTTGTGTCAATCGTCTTGATATTCTCAGGTTTCTTTACTTGTATCCAAGTTTTACTTTCCTCTAATATATTTACTTCCGCCTCCACTGCTCTCATCCATTTATCTCTGTCTGGCCGTTGATCTATTTCATCTATGGTTTTGGGAATATCATCATCATATTCCAACAAATAAGCGAACATTGCTTCTTCCTCGGATTCGAAATTTGTAATATAGTCTTTGTGCCATACCGGCTTGTTTCTATTCCTTTTTGTTTGTGAACTACTTTCTTCATGTACTGGAATAAATTCTTCCTCCTGAATGTTTGGCTCATCCTGTATGTCTTCGTTCATATTTCCTTCCTTTGTTTTACTTTCCTGTTATATCTGAGTTTCTCTATTTCTAATGAGTCTGGTGTATTCAACTTGTTCTCATCAAATACAACATTTCTTCCAATTTCTATTTTTTCTTCTTTCAGGATCCCATAATCTATAGGAGCTGTTTGGCCCATATCCTACCATGATTAGCTTCTTTGCCTTACTGTCCAACTTTGTTCTTAATTGATCAGGCACATGTTTGTATGCTATGCTTCCAAACACTCTCAACTTCTCTAAGTTTGGTTTTGTTCCTTCCCATAGTTCGATAGGAGTCTTATCCATATTGCTGGTTGACTTCGGTTTGTTAGATATGCTGAAACATAGATTGCCTCTCCCCACATATCTTTTGGTAAATTTGAGTCTATTAAGAGAGTTCTAGCTTTTTCCACCAGAGTTCTATTTAATCTTTCCGCTTTCCCATTCATTTCTGGATTACATGATACTATATACTTCAACCTTATACCCTTACTTCTACAAAAGGCCTTCATCTCATTTGAAGTGTACTCTCCTCCATTATCTAATCTTAAATTTAAAATATTTGTCCCAAAATGGTTTGTAGCGTAAGCTTCATATTCTCTAAAACGTTCAAAAACCTCAAATTTATTTTTTCAGCAAATATATTATGACCATATGAGAATAATCATCTAAAAATGTCACGAAATAACGAAACCGTCCCAAGTTGTCGGAGAAATGGGTCCACATACATCAGTGTGAACTACCTCTAAAGGTTTATTTGCTCTATATCCCTTTCCCTTAAATGGTTGCCTTGTCATTTTTCCCATTATACATGGTTCACATGTTAATCTTTCGAAATTCATATTGCTTAATTCATCTAACTTATCCATACCTTCCGCCAGACCACTTCTACTTAAGACTTTCAAATTTTGTAGGCCTAAATGTCCTAAACGCCTATGCCACAAATTGACTAAATCATCTCTATAATTTAATGAGTTGTGAACGGTATAATTTGCCGAGTTATCTATTTCCATTTTAACTAAGTATAAAGAACCTTCCTTTTTTCCAATCATAACTGCTCTATCTTTGATTGAAGCTTGTACTTCATTATTTTCAAATAATACCTTTAAACCATTATTTTCTAGTTTTGAAACAGACATAAGATTCTTTTTAACATCAGGACAATAATATACATTCTTAATTTTACATGGAACTCTCCTATTATTAACAAAACTAATTGCATCAATATTTCCTATGCCTTTAGCTTCTAAATAAACACCTCCCTTAGCTACAGATATCTTTTTAGGAATTTTAAACTCATTATAGTCAGAAAAAGCATTCAAGTCACTCACTAGATGATCGGAACACCCAGAGTCAACACACCAGGTTAAATTATTTTCAGCCAAGTAAGAATTTTCAAATGGCTCACCTGATCCTGTGTCTGTCATAAATACCACCTTTGCATAACCTCCTCTTGACCAATTCTGGAACCTATTTCTACTATATGTATTCGAATTCTGACCTCGTCCATTCTCATTTGTGTTCCTTGTTGAACCTTGGGTAGTTCTGTTCTGGTTTCTGTCGCCACGTCCTTGGTAAGTATTGTCAGGTTTATTTCTATATCTGCATTGGAATTTTTTGTGCCCTCGTTTTCCACATATATAACATGAAAAAGCATAATTTAATGAACTGGATGTTTCAGCTACTGGTTTTGCTCTTTTCTCCTCTTCACCCAATAGTCTGTTTTTGACAAACCCTAATTCCAGATTGGGCTGAGTTTCAATGGCAGTGACTACTGCTTCGTAACTTTTGGGCATTGACATTAGAATGTAATTTATTTTTTCTTCTTGGCTTATTTCACCCCCAGAATCTTGTAGTTGTGAAAATAGTTCATCCAGTTTGACGAAATGGTTCTGCAATGATTCCTTTCATTGAACTTTATTTCATTTAAACTTCGTCGAATGAACAATCGGCTGCGCACTCCCTCTGCTTGAATACCTGCTCCAGATTATAAAACATATCATAAG
Organism: Micraspis discolor; assembly: GCA_030674115.1. NCBI lineage: Eukaryota > Metazoa > Arthropoda > Insecta > Coleoptera > Coccinellidae > Micraspis > Micraspis discolor. Next base: position 27,016 of record JARTUT010001910.1, on the reverse strand, counting down.
CACTTTCCATGTTTCTTATGTATTCCAAATGTGTGTCTGCTACTCCTCCAATTAAAATGGCTTGGGCTTTGGCTTCCCCGATTTCATTTTCTTCGTTCAGACTATAATCTTTATTGAGAATTGCTTCTACAACTCCATTGTCCCGCAGGATACTTTTGATTCGAAACTCCCATGCTGAAAAGTTATTTCCAGAGAATGGGGTTAGGTTGTATTTTTCCTTCGTAGTCATTTTTCATAAACCACGGTCTGCTACCACTGTTAAAATAAAAGTCAGACTAACTTTTCATGGTTTATTTCTACTATCTCCTTGGTATTCCAATACAATACAATACACAATGACTACTATTTAACTTAACAAATTGAAGAATTTTCTATCATAGAACACATATATTAATATTTAGGTTAGGTCACAGAACAGAAAAATTATTCTTATAACAATTTAGTGAGATTGCTCACAACATTACTTTAACACCTTGAACACGATATGGGAGAAAAAATGGCGTTGGCATAGATAACATGAAAGTTCATGCTCGTCAAAGAATAATTTCTTATTCGTCATAAAGTCCATCAAGACTGAGATCCGATAAAATCCATTTTTACCCATCACTAGGTACTGAGAATTCCTAATTTACCGATCTGAGCTTTGGGAATAACTAAAGATGTCTCTACAATTCGTTGAAGAAAAACGTGACCACCCATGTAGTAGGCCAGTTCCCACCCCAGGTCAGTTTAGTAGCAGGGCGAAATGAACGCGGCGCGTCGACTAGGAGCCAGTACTTACGTATTTATGATACAGTTTATGCACCATTTGTATTGTGGGAACTTGCTTATTTGGAAAGCGCTGGCAAAATTTGTAAAAATTTCAGCGTAATCTTGGTCAAGTTTTAGGTAAAAAGTGAACAATTAAACACGGCCATCTTTCGTGTACTTTACACGCTCAGCCATGGGAACGAACGCGCTGTAAACGTACACAACAAGACTACTACACGCGGACAACTCAACTCGCTACGTTTCAGCTGCCTCCTTCAGTCCTGGCTGAGAATAAGGACATGCGTGAATATCAGACAGTTTAAACTGATTTTTGCCGTACACTGTATTTCAATGCTAAAGGTAAACATCAGAACTCATGGATCGTATATCGGATTTATTCCATATTTGGAGTGATCATTGACATGTGAATACCCAATCCCCTGATTCTTCGCTTTCAAATTAATGGAATTTAAGTTTTTTTACCATTAAACCGAAGTTCAATATACTCGCAATAAACTCATTTTGAGTTTTTTTTATGATAAATCGTTTTTCACAGCTTCATTGGGATTTACAGAAAACTTTCCATGTGTAATTAGCGAAAACCTATGAATTTCTTCTGAAAATGATATGGCATTGCTCACTCCAAATATGCAGTGAATTCGATCTACGATCAAGGAACTCGGAGAGTTTTAACTTTGCATCGAAGTGGTATAAGCCAAATGATGTAAACCTGAAGTTTAGCCTAGCGTCGCCTAGGAGCATTCGAATTTTCGCTCAAGGCGATGTACAGCCTTGAGAAACGATTCATTTGTAGAATGATGACTTACAAGGAATTTTTTTCAGTATCTTCCACCAACAGAGAGCATCACAAAGCTCCAAGAACTTAAGGAGCCTTTAGAAGAGTTGGCAGTGGCTGAACAATTCTGTATGAAAGTATCGGAAATTAGTAACTTGGAAGAGAGGCTGAAAGCTCTAAAATTCAAAAAGGAATTCAAAGAAATGGTCAAGAATACCAAGCCAGTAAGTTCTACCGTGATCACTGTTCAAAGCATAAATGTAAACTGTTTATTTTTTTCCAGTATCTGATCGCTGCAAAAAGAGCATGCCAGGAGGTCAAGGCGAGTGAGAAGTTCTCCAAAATTTTGGAGTATGTCCTTCTGCTTGGGAATTATCTAAATAGCGGAAGCAAAGCCCAGCCAGCTTTCGGCTTTGAGATGAGTTATTTACCCAAGGTAAGTGGTTGTATTTCATAATTTTTCATACAAGGGATCCAATGAAAGCAATAAAGCTGGAGTATTTTGAGTTGCAAAGTATACACCTGTTATACAGGGTGGGATATACTGAGGTATATCGCAAAAACCTGTATTTTAAAGATCTGTCTGTGTTTATATTCAAGATTCAGTGTTATATCGATGTTGCCAATTCAGTCAATTCCCTATTATTTTCGAACCACTTACAGTATAGAAACCGCTTATGGAACAGAATTTTTAGTTATATCATTAGAGAAAATTATCAAACTTTAAATTGTTGATTAAACAAAATTCAATCAACTGATTTTAATAAATTATAACAAGAAAGTATCCGAAAATTTTCATTTAAGTTGCCCGCGTTGAGTATTTTCAAGTTTAAAGAGTTTGTTGACGAGAAATTCTTGATGATGGAACTCGAATAGAATTATCATTTGGACAATAACACCATCCCCTATTACACTAGTCAACAAAAAAATTTTTGTATGTAACATGAAAACATTTGTCTAGTTATGTTTAGGACTAGGATAATGATACTAGAAAAAATTAAAATACTTCGAATACGAATACTATTTTTGTACTACCATTTTAGAACATTTCAGAAATTGCGAATTTTTATAAACAAAAAAGTTATTTAGGTTTATTGCTACATTAGTATGAATTTAATTTATGATCTTGACTTCACTGTATTGAGCTGCACACTTTTCTTCACACTTTCCTCAATTGAAGTAATATTACAATTCCCAAAACGTGTCATTTTTATCTACTTTATGGTAAAATACGAAATAAAAACAGAACTGCCAAATGTGTTGTTGAAGTTATCGCTAACAACTGCTTGTTTATCATAACCATGACGACCGCTACTTCCACCAACGGCCAAAGCTATCCGGACGTATTAATATTCCTATGCAAATTAGGCATTTGATAAAAACAAATTTCTAAAAGTGAAAACACTGTGAGGTTGAGTGTTTTCAGATACAGTTTGTTTCTATTGGTCCGTTTTCAAAAATCGAGTGATTTCATTGGACGATGTAGTATAGTGTTGAATGATCAATTAGATATTACAGCCCAAAGCCTTATAAGATATATAAGATATTCCGCATTCGCATGCTATCTCATATATACAGTTCTTCGCTCTATGATTCTCGTTATCGGGTTAAACTTTTGTTAAATTAGCCCTGGTGGTATCTTGTGTCTTAAAGGCGACTGTAATGTCGTACCTATCAACAATCATTTCAATTGTTTCTGATAAACTGTTCACATAAGGAATTACGCTTTTTATGATTTATTACATTTCTTCTCGTGTTATATTGGCTTCAAGTGGTTTCCTGTTGTTAGTTTCGCTCTATCCAATATTTTTTTGGGATAACCTTCAGTTTTGAGTGTATTTGTGATTTTATTTATTTCCTCAGTTTTTTCTTGTTGGGTAACATTTTGATTGTACCAAGTATCATGGACATATTATATGGGATGGTTTGAAAGTTATGGGTTATTTAACAAAATAATAGAATCAATGTTACACTTTGCATCTTGATTATAAGGATAAATGTCTTTCAACAAGAACCATTGACAGTTATTTTTTGACATATTCGTAGTAGATGCTTTGGCAATTGTTACAATGAATCGAATTTCGCTCTAAAATCGCATTAACGTAATTAAAACCCACTTTGAAAATGGTGGTTCAATTAAAATTACTTTCCGTAAAATTCGTTACATTTTGGATTATTTGTTGTGGGGCTATCTTAAGAACAGAGTCTATACGGAGCCAATCGAATCGATTGCAGCCTTAAAACTCAAAATATGTGATATGGAAGCTAAAATAGACCCAACATTTTTCCAAAAAGTGATTAAAAATTTCGATGAAAGACTTTACTTCTGTCAGCGTCGTCCAGGTGGACATTTGCCAGATATTATTTTTTATTAATAATTGGCGAACTTTTCTTTTTTGTAATATAATGAAAATTTGAATCATTGTCATCAATATTTTTGTTTGATTTTGCTTAAAAAACAAAGTTCTTGTTGAAAGACTCTTAAACGGAAGGTTTTCCTGACTCACCTCAGGGACCTTTCTGTAACTTCATCTGCCGCTTCGTTTACCAACGAATCACAGTGTATAATATGCATTTTCATTGTAAGAACTGGTTGTTGAGAGGTTACTAAATAATTTAACCAACCAGGGTTTATTCACTCTAGGATGAGTAGGTTATGTGACCCTACTTAACAGAAGCATGGCTTTACTAGTTTCAGAAAATTTTTGATTGTCAAGGTTTCCGTGAGTTTTCTTTCAAGGCCCCCAACTGATCGTTTTTCTCATTTTCCAGATGAAAAACACGAAGGACGTTGAGGACAAATCCACTCTACTGCATTTCTTCGTAGAGATTATTGAGAAAGATTACCCAGAGGTTCTGTCTTTTTATGAAGAAATAACTAATGTTGATAAGTAAGTAGAAAAATAATGACGTTTTGAATTTGTTAACTGATCATTTTTTCCCACAGAGCCTCCGAAATGTCTAAAGATAATATCCAGAAGATTATCAATCAAATGGGGAGCAATTTAGTTTCTTTAAAAAATATAATTTCCAAAAACGAAGTCCCTCAAAGTGATCAAGACAGATTCTCCGACATTATGACTGAATTCTTTAAACGAGCCTCAGAGGAAACTTCTGAAATAAAGACATTATTTAAAGACGTAGAGGAGTTGTACCATGACTTATCAGAGTATTTCTCATTTGATAAGAAGAAGTATGAGTGGATGGACTTCTTCATGGACATCAAAGTCTTCAAACAAGATTTCATCGTAAGTTAATATTTCATGACATTTAACATCATTGCATTCAAACACTGAACTCTCCATCCTAACGTTATATACTTGATTTTCCAGGTGGTCCTAAAAGAAAATCAGGAGAAAGCAAAGCTTGAAATTATAAAAGCTAAAAGAAATAAGGAAAATGTCGATAAAACAGGCATTCGAAATGGAGACAAAAGTAAAATAGTACGAGAGGGAGTAGACTCTCCGCAAAAGAAACAGGAAGCTGCAGTTGCTGATGCAAAACAAAGTGGATTGGATGAGTAAGTGAATCATATTCATTATGTAGTCTTAGATTATGATTCCAAGAAAATATATTGCAGAAACTTCACTCGCTAGAGTTGGGCAGAGATGTCGTAGGATTACCGATCGAATAGAAATCCAAAATCGTTGATGTTTCGAGCGTCTCCTAGTGTAGTCCAAAACGTTATTTCTCGGCGACTGTAACTACAGGATATTCAAAGGTTGTGCCTTTGAGTTTTTTATAATTCTATTAAATCTTTTTTCGATTAAGAATGCAGTAATCCTATAGAACTACTCACAAAACACTGGCCTTATATTCTGTAGTGGTATTTCTTCGCTCTTTATAGTGTTATATACAGCATCCACTACTGAATCTGAATTGTTTAAAAACATTATTTTCCCTCTAAGAAATGATTCACTCACTCATGTTTCATCAGATGATTATATCGATTTAATTCCTTTCAACTTCAAATATCTCAAAAATGTTGCATTTCAGGAAAAAAGATGAATGACTTTAACTGCATAAAAGACTAATGATTCTAGGAAGTACAAGATACGGACCTTTAGTTCAAGTGATAATTGTTTATCATGGAATTTAACCAATCTGTACAGTAGTAGTGGGGAACCCACAAGAAATGGAATAAATCTATTGATGCCAAAATATGCATGACTGTTATCAAAAACCTTCTACATGAGATCATTTCAATTGATATTGTCGTTTGAATATTACAGGTGAAAATGCAATTTTCTCATGAATTTTCAACATCTTTTCAACGGGGCCAAATTTGGAAAAATGTTATAGGAAGAAAATGTTTCTTTTGGCGTCAAAAATCTTTGGTTAATATTAACGGAGTGTTCAAAGACTCCCCCTGTATTTCTTCTTAGAATTTCTTCCTTTGAATAGTGGGCTTATTTCTTTCTCCGGTATCGATATTTCCCAATATCAGATAGACTACCGTGCGGTCTGAGGATAGATCGTTATAGTAATTGATGTTACCTATAATATTTGGCTTACAATTTTTGGCGTAGCAGTCCAATAACAGTTAATTTTCTATTGTCAACCTATTTTTCCAAATTTCTTTCTTTAGTATTTGTTGTGATGCTGTATCACAGTACATTTTTTGCATTTAGGTCTGCTGCAATTGATACGTTGTGATTAGATCATTATCTTATACACGTTCCTGTAATCTGATTCAGGATGAGGCTGAGTCCTGACACCAGAATTGGTAGAAGTAGCCTTTGTGTATTTTACCGTTATTGTTGAGTATTTTGGAAAATTCAGTCCATTTATTTTTCTCACGAAGGGTAACTGGTGTTGAATTGTAGTCATTAATTGGTTCTTCAGATTAGCTTTACCGTTAATAGCAGTAATTAATTGTTTTCTCCATTTAACTGGGTTTCGGTCTGGATTCCTATAGCTGCGCTCGGCGGGTTAACAGGCGCTTCCATTATGCTTTCAATGTCCATGTTATCATAGGTTTCCTCTCAGTTCGTTACCTTGTTTTTGAGGAGGTGAAATCTGTTTTTAAATTCAATTTTTTTATCTTCGCTCTTATTGTTAGTTATTCTGGCCGTTTGCTATCTGCTTTTTTCTTACTTTAATTTATTTTCTTTAATAAATTGTTCGATGTAGCGCCATGCCCTCAATTCAAGATAAGTATTGATCTGGATCGATCTGCAAGTTGTCGGAAATTTTTTTGACTCCCACTTCACTTTTTACTTTCGCGAAAACAATTTGAAATTGCATTTGCCGATACCAACGATCAACGATCTCGACATTAGGTAGTCGATGTTAACTCTACGGGTTCTGGTTTAAGTTAATCTATAGGCCTGGAATCTGGAATCATGATAGTCTAATAGACGATTTTTCACGTAGGCCTGGTTGATATATCAGCAACCAAAAAAAATTTTCATTATTTTAATAATGTTTAGAAATACCTAATTCTCAACAATTTAGTATCGCTCCACTTACATCTGACATCTCATATGGATTAACTTCAACCATGATTATAAAGCCAAAATATTAAATTAAATAATTTTTCTTTCACAGATTTTTGGAGGTTTTGAAAACGAAGTCAGAATCGAGTAGACAGAGAAGGCAACCAAAAAAAGGTAGGTATTTTTGAAATCGTTTAGTTTTTTTACTAGTCCATATACAAATAACGGAAACAAAAAAAAACGTCGACTATGGAGCCAGTATTTACGAATTTAAGATACAGTTTATGCACCATTTGTCTGGTGGGAACTTGCTTATTTGGAACACTCTGGCGAAATTCTTCGAACATTTCAGCATAATCTCCCTCAAGTTTTAAGTGAGAAGTGAGCAAACAAATACTTTCTTCCTTCATGAACTTTACACGCGAAGCCATGACAACAAACGCACTTTAAACGTGCACAACAACACTATTACACGCGGACAACTCAACTCGCTACGTTTCAGCTGCCTACTTCCTCCCTAGGTACGATACTGACCGAGAATACGTGCATGCGTGAATACCTAACAGTATAAACTGACTTTTGCTGCACTCTGTATATTTGGCACACTTCTTTCTCGAAAATTACAATAATTTATGGAAAAACAATAGCCCGCTGTTCAGGTAGTTTTCTGAACAAGAGCGATCCCGCAAAATGTATTTTGAAAAAAATTTTCTTCATCTCATTACTCGTAAACTACTAATTCCGTTCCAATGAAATGGTATAGGCAATAGATTATTTGATTATTGAATTATTGGAAAAAATAAATTCAGCTGTCTTTCAACAATGGTCTTTGTTTAATATGATCTTATTTCAGGTTGTTAATGCTAAGGCTGGTGCAGGATCTTCTACCCTGTCGATGACATATGATGAAGCATAATTCTCTTATTAAGGGGTTACTAAAAGAGAGCAATTTTGTTGAATGTGCATTTGTAAAATCTAATGTGACAGAAGCATCCTATTTTTCAACACCTGTATTTGATAGGAAAGGAGAATTTGAGCACGAAAATCTTATCAACATTCGAAGAAAGTTTATTGAAGGAGGCCTTGTCTGAATAGAAGGAAAATATTCAAAACGAACTGGACTTAAAGAGAACTAGAATATTGTGTAGTAATACAAATTTTATTTAAGATAGTAAAACATTGTAAAGTATTTGTACATATATTTGATACAGATGTAAAATAAAATGACAGAATCGAAATGGATTGTTTGAATTTTTCACTGTACCAGAAATCAAAAAGAACTATGATCAGTTGATGATTTTTTAGGATATACATTACGATTTTTTCCATACGAATACGCCGACACCATAGAGTATAGAATTATTTCTATGAATACAAATATTATCTGTGCGTGTAACTATACGTGAACCTCACGGATATCGTAAAGCAGTGGCGTAAGATCAGAAGCTTTTGCGCACTTGTTTAAAGTCAAGTGTAATACACAAAAACCGTCGCAAAGAAAGCGGAGCAATAAACAAACCTGTTATTTAAAGTAAAAATAAACACTTACAGTTTTTTAAATCTCAAATTCTATTCACTTCAAATCAACCAAAAGAATGTCCATTTTTCATATAGAAATAAAATCATACTACTTCCGTTAAGCTTCTGAAATAACTTATTCGAGTTGAAATTGCGTTGAAAGCTCCTGAGATCTTCTTGAGAAATACTCAAGTATTGTAATGATACTGAGTACGGCTCTGGCATTACACGCGCCGACAAAGGGAATAAAACAGCATTAAATTAAATTAGGAATGATTTCGCCGTCTGTTTCACTACATAAAGACCATAATTGTCGATTGAAATGCCATGATGAAGAAGCCGTTTGAAAAATTCGAGAACCACCTGAATTCAAGGTAAAGAAGGCTCCCAAATCAGTCATCATCATAATAAATACGAGATGTCTGGATAGACCAAAGTTGTTTGAAAAATAGTGGTAGTAACGTGTATAAATTTAACAGGTCAAGATCTGTTTTAATTAAATATGAATAGATGTTGCTCAGGTTGTTGATGTCTGATCTTCTGTTCATTGTTTTGGGTCTTGAGAAATTCGTATCATTTCTAGAATTGTTATTGATTTTTCTTTGTCACATTTGTCTGTTATATAGGACAAACATCCAGAAATTTGAAAGGACGTCTCACATCAGACAAGAGTGACTGCAAATTGAGAAAACCATGATGTGCACATTCGCAACATGTAATAACAACTAATCACAAAATCAATTGGAACATCGATATCTTAGACAAATGAGACAAAGAAAAATCAAGAACAATTCTAGAAATGATACGAATTTCTCAAGACCCAAAAACAATGAACAGAAGATCAGACATCAACAACCTGAGCAACATCTATTCATATTTAATTAAAACAGATCTTGACCTGTTAAATTTGGCATTCTTCAAAAATTCAGAAATAACTGAGTCATAATCACTCGACATAGTTAGATTTTAAAATTGAAATATTCAGAAAAATTCGGAATTCCTCACAAAATTTCTAAAAAAATCTATGATTCATACATTGTTATGATGAATGTCATAATTATGACTATGTCAATTTAATTTCAAAACTTGTGAAAGAGAGAAATCCTCTCCTCATCACGTTCTGAAGTTTGTTGGATGTCAGTTAAACTATTTTAAACTCTCAATTCAAAGAAACCCAACATTGTGTAAGTTATTCATTCCATTTTGCAGTCATGTCTTTGTAACAAGCCTTAACTTTAATTTATGTAACTTACAGATTCTTTACGTCGCAGTTGAAATACTGCGAAAGCTAAAGATTTGCAATAAATGGTATAACTATTGAAAAACCAACAATCTCTATTTACCAATTATACATCAATTCTTTATATATATATATATATGTATATCAAACTTAGAAAAGAAAGTTTTCTTTCGGTTGGGTTCTCGGCAATTTTGGGGCAATTAATTAGAACAGTGACTATTCATTAGTTTATTTTCTATATTTCGCAAGTGTCACAGTCGAGGTATTGTAGAGTTCCATAATAGGAACTTCGAGCGACGTATGTGTTAGATGAAATCATAAATTGAAAGCTGTGGCTCGGCTGGCTGAGCTGCGTTATAACGTATAAGGACAGATGAGGAACTTGGAATAAAAATTATTTCGAGGTGTTTGACCGAAATAATGTGTACTTCGATGTGTTGAGTGGAAATATGAGATATATAGAGGGCAGAGGAAAAGATACTAAGGGAATTTCTCGAGATTTAAATATTACTATTAATTTTTCAAATAAGTTTCGATTAAAAATATTTATTTTCACCTTCTCTTTTCGGTTGCGTTTGGGTCGGCCCGGCCTACCCTGACGAGCCGTCACTGAGCAGAGGGCGCTATAAGCGTGATCTTATTCTTTCTTCTCTCAACTACGACGCAGCCATAGGCAGATTCGTTACAATATAATATAATAGTACTTTTTAGAATTTTATTAGTTTTGTACATTTTTTTATTAACTTGGATAAATAATAAAGTACTTACCAGGTATTTAAATCATTTTATTTATTAAGCATGCCAAATCTGCAATTAGTACATTAGTCATTAGTCAATCATTCATTAACGTAGGTACATTCGATTCGTCACTGGACCATAGAAATATAAAAATTTCTTTTTCTCTTGTCAAATATTTTACCTGAAAGGTTCTTGGGGGCATATAAATGTGGATTCCAATTTCAGTTAATCAGTTGAACGAAAACTGTCATCCTGTAGTGTCGAGCTGGTAGAAATTTTATCTCAAGAATTTCACCATATTGAAGTCTTCAAGGCTATATAATCCATCAGTGTTATCCAAATATTTTGAAGTCAAACCCATCAAACAGAATGTCTATCTTTAGGTTTTTTGAAAAACATACAAACAACTTCATGAGGAGTCTGGTTAGTTTTGTTATTATGGTTTTAATTTTTTCAACTATTGTTCAAGTTGGAAGTAATTATGTGTCTCTATCGTGATATTATTCGTTATAATTATTACATTTATAGAACTAGGAAGTTATAAAACTGTAAAGTTACAAACTATAATGATTTTTATCTTAATTCTAATAGAATTTGTGTTTTTTTAGTATTGCTTATTATATAATAGATTCTAATGTCTTGATTTTTTTGCAGAGAAACATTCGTCGATTCATATCTTCTTTATTCAAAGAGACAAAAAGACCTGGAATTGAGCGAGCGCATTCAAGAGGAGCTTGTTTCTAGTGGTCTACATAACTACTTGGGTAAGTTAATTTTTTCACATGATATGGATATTATGTTTATATTCATCTCACATCACTCAATAGTTTTCTCTGAATCGAAGATTTCATATAATACCATAAATATTACTCCCGGATTTTCTTGCATCAGGAAATGTTATGAATCAAAAATAATTTCTTTTTTTTTTCAGTATTATGATTTGAAAATTGTTTTGTAACTGCCGAAAATCAACAAAAAATCTTTAAATTATTGTTTGGGTTAGAATTAGCAAAAAAAAAGGAAACTTTTGAGAATTTTTCAACTTTCATTAATTGCCGAGATTGACCGAACTCAAGAAATTAAATAAAATTTACGCTTATCTGTTGCTCAACGTACTCTCTTCATAGAGTTTAAATAAAATTAACTAAGAAAGTTAAAAATAATTTTAAAAACCAATTTATGACAATAGTAGTATATTAAATAATTTTCGTATATCAATCGCCCCACGTTTCTTGCCCAATTTTACTAATATGTTTTATATACTATTGTCACAAATTGATTTTTGAAATTTTTAGCCCGATATTCTTTATACGCGTGTTTTTTTAGTATTTTTAACTATTTTTTTTGTCTCTCTTATATTGAGATAACGTGATTTAACTCTAGTAAAATCTCATTTCAGCCGAAGAAGGATCAGATTTTTTTGATAGATCGTTCGATATCGAAGATTTAATAAGAAATGATGAACCAAAGAAGGACATTGAAGAAGAGACTGTGATGAACACAGCGGAAAAATGCTTAGTCGAGTTCCTCTCAAATTTGATAGATGGAGAAGACCCAGAGGGGTAAGGATTACATCATTTTTTCTATTTCTGAATACAGGGTATCTCAAGTTCGAGTGCCTATTAGACGTTTCTGGAGAACTAGACATATTTGAAATCTGAAAATTGGGATTATGATATTGTTCGAGGTTCTCTACAGTTTTAAAATATTTTCGAAGCCCAAAAACTTCCGGTTATACAGGGAGTGAAAATAAATTCGACGAAAAATTTTTTTTTCAAGTATTCCATTCCTGGTATGAACGAGTATTCTCGTTCATTTCTGATATAACCATTGTATTAAATCGAATAGTTTTCAAAATATCCAAAAAAACTGGAAAAAAAGTCAAATATGTTCAGTCAGTAAGATGTTCATTATTCTTATTTTAAATATCCTGAACGTAAACCGTTTTTACAACATCGAAGAGGAAGGATGTGAAAAGGTCATGCATCTTTTGGATGTCAAAAATATCATTACAGGGTGTTTCAAATTTTGTGTTGAAAATTGTGATCTTAAATTGGCCATAACTTCTGTTTTCAAATTAGAACCCTATTTTTTTATAATTTTGTTGGATTCTGCGGTCAAAAATAATGATAGTTTTCTCACATGATTATGCTCCTAAATTCAATAATTTCTGAGTTATTTGAGATTTTCTGGATTTATGTAGTACGTAGAGTCAAATTCATAAGGATATTCTGTGAGCATAGAAGATAAATCATCCCATTTATAATTCACAAGTGTCAGATAGGTCTTAGTGTTAGTCGTTATGAAATTTTTGATTCCACAAAATGAATCGTTGCTATTCTAATAATGAGATTTTGGATTTATTTCTTATATTGTATTTTTCAATTGTATACGCAATTCACGTTCAAATGCACTTAATGATATTGTTTATTTCAAATGGTGGATGACACAAAATGTTGAGTATCCAATGAGAAGTATTTTTCACAATTTCTGAAAAGATGTTTCAAACTTTCCAAATTTTGGAAAGTAAGAGCCCCTAAAGAATACAAAAAAGGGCAGTCGATGAAATTAATATTTCGACTTATTTCAAAGCGAATGAGAATTCATCTCTTCAATAGGAAACACATTAAATATATTCGCTACCCAAGTAACACACTTACATAATTGAGATGTATAATAGATGTTCACCAGATCATCTAATGACAGTCATATTTCAAAGATTCGTTTTATCAAAACGATATCTAAATGTCCATCTAATTTATGTATTTCTCATAATTTTTCAGATGCTAGATAGAGGTCATTTTATAGAGTGTTAGAAATGTTAGTGTGGTGCCCACCAATCCATCGTGAATGGATGGATTGAATTCAATTCCTTGAAGTTTCGTGTTCGACATTCCGAATGTTATCATGACTTGAGCTTCATGGAAAAATGATTAGTATCAATTCATTGTACATTTTAGAATTTTTTCTGAACTCATTCAAAATTCTGTAGCAAGTTGTTTATTTCATGATCATTTTTCGACAAACGACAAAAAAAGTTGTCTATTCAACGTCGAATAGGCACAAAAATATTAACTCTCAATTTACGTCCCATAAAACACTCTTGTTACTGCAACTCGTTATTGTTAGTTAAGTTCATTTATTTTCTGTTCCAAAATGCTTGTTCGTTTCGTGCGGCCCACGTATGTTCATTTCTTTCTCTATGGACGTATATTTACGTATGGACATATGTTGGAGCATATGACAGTGCCAGACGAAAGTAGTCGTAATTCGAATACACACGTCGACGCTCGTTCGATGCAGTGCAAGACTTTTCTTCGTTTCTTCGCAATTTTTCTCGTTAATTTCTACAATTTAAAACTCTGGTGAAAAAGTGACTGTTCTGGCTCGTGAGTGACACGTTCAGCCGTGCTGTAAAACCAACAGGTACGCAATCGTCGATACTCCAACATTTCGTATTTTCTTTTCGAGTCATTTTTTCTCACCGGAATTTCATTATTAATTTCTTTTGCTTTCATTTAATTTCAAAGGCCGTGTCGTGCCATTTTGGTCCTTCTTGAGCCGCATATTTTCGAACCGCGTTTTCAAAATTATTGCGATCAAGCATTTTGGAATTTTTTCATTTAGTTTTTTCATTTGCATTTATTTCAATCTGTCATTATTCACGTGACCTCGAAAACTTGATAAGATATCGAACACATTCATAAATCCTTTAATATCTGCGCATGTTAAAAGAATTTAGCTTTCATTACCTTTCATTTGTTTTTTCTCATCTATGCTCATAACCTTGATTCAAAACATAAACAAAGATTGACATTCTTGTTTTTGTTTATTTACATTTCATTATTTTCATTTGTTTATTTTCAACTCGATTTTCAATTTAATAGATTCAATCTTAAGTATTTGCTTTATTAATTAATTTCGTTCTTTGCAGTCGGTTAGTCTATTTGCTCTTTTTTCAGAAATTACTCAAAACAAAATTCATATTGTTTTCTGCAGTATACCTTGAATAATAATAATGGCGACAAAATTGAAACAACTCAAAGCTCGTCGTCAAATTGTTATTGATGATCTCGAGGAAATTCTCAATTTAGCACAATTCGCTGTCACTGATGAAAGTCTCCATGTTAGATTCAAATTAAGATGTGAAATACTTGACGATATTCTCGTGGACTTTTAAAATTTACATACGTCAATTGTCTCTATGATAGTGTCTTCCGAAGAACCCGAATTGAATACTGAGAAGGTTATTCGAACAGCCTTTATGGATAATTATTACACCATCAGAACAACTTATGTTAATTTATTTCCTGTAGTAAACATTCCAGTAAAAAACCAAGACAGTTGCTCTATTAGTTCGCCAAATGTTAAACTTCCAAAGATAGTATTGCCCATTTTCAATGGGAATTATAAAGAGTGGCCTACTTTTTCGATATGTTCCAAAGTTTGGTACATGAAAATTCTAACTTGAGTCAAATAGAAAAGTTTCAATACCTCCTTAGTTCACTTTCTTCTCATGCTTTAAATTTAGTTAAAGGATTTCCATTGACTGCTGAAAATTATGAAAGCGCTTTTCAGACATTGGCGGAAAGATATCAAAATAAAAGACTTCTCGCTAATACGTGTTGGAAGGAAATCTGTAATGTTCCAAAGCTACAGGGTGATTCAGCTAAAGACCTTAGGCGAATTCTAGAAGTTTTGCGGAAAACTTATCGGTATTAAGGAATTTAGGTTTACTCGTTGACCAGTGGGACTTTGTTTTATTTCACATTCTCATTCAGAAATTAGATTCAGCAACGATCAAACGTTTTGAATTACAAGAATGTTCAACAGATATTCCGTCGTTTGTCAATTTGCGAAATTTCCTGACAAATCAGTGTATTGGAGGCAGTAGCTCTTTCTCTTCCGTCGAAAACTCATTCAGTTTCGAATTTTCAAGTTTTGAAATCTAGTTCTCTCTCAATGAATAAAAAGAAATTCGACTCTTCTCGTTCAAACGGAAACTGAATCATTCAAGAAACGTTTAACCTGTAATTATTGCAAGTTAGCTCATAGTATTTACAAATGTCCATCATTTTTTGGAACAAACTGTTCAAGATCGGTTCAAAATTGTGAAGAACAAAATTGGTGTATCAATTGCCTCCATTCTGGACATAAGATTAACAATTGTTCTTCAAGGTCAAATTGTCGTACTTGCCACGCAAAGCATCATACCCTGTTGCACATGCGCAATAGTGCGGAGAATGATTCTTCATCAGAGACGTTTCATTTCAATGCTGCAAATTCATCGAATTCAGGCTCAGCTCAAGTTTTAACCAATGTTTCTTCAAATTCTACCGTTCTCTTGGCAACCGCTGAGGTCGAAATTCGTGATGCTTGGGGTAGATATCAGAAGGTCCGAGTTCTGTTAGATGGAGGCTCTCAAATAAATATTATAACTCAATCGTGTGTAAATAGATTAGGCTTGAAAATTTGTGAAGCTTCATTTTCGATAAATGGAATTTGTGAAAGCTCATCTTCTGCTAATTGCAGCACTGAATGTACTATTCGTCCATCAGATCAAATAAATCCATCTTTTACATTCGATGCCGTCGTGATTCCGAAGATTTGTACGGAAATGCCGAGTTCTTTCGTAAATTATTCGTTTTGGAATTGTGTCCATAACAAGAAGTTAGCAGATCCGAACTTTTCCATTCCGAAATCAATAGACCTTCTCCTCGGAGCGGATATATTCTCTTTAATAATTCGACCGGGTCGTATCGAGGGTAACGGTTTGGAACCAACAGTACTTGAGACAGTATTTGGTTGGGTTTTCATGGGAAAGATTCAATCACCTAACATATCAGTTAACAATTTTCATTTGTCATTGTCTGAATCAGGTTTAAACTCCTCGTTGAAAAGATTTTGGGAACTTGAAGAAGTTTCAGAGAATGTCATTGTATCACCAGAAGATCAATTTTGTGAGAACTTATACACTCAGAACTATTCTAGAAATACATCTGGACGGTACACTGTGGCATTACCATTTAAACCTGATCAGTCAACACTTTCTTTCGGTGACACATATTCTCTCGCACTATGTCGTTTTTTATCCCTTGAACGTAAACTTATTAAAAACCAGAATATATACCGGGAATACTCTACTTTCATGCAGGAATATTTAGAAAAAGATCATATGTCATTGATTTCTACTAGTTCGGATTATGAAAATACCTTTTATATCCCTCACCATTGTATAATCAAACCAAACAGTCCATCCACAAAGTTGAGGGTTGTTTTCGATGCATCAGCTCATGTACCTGGTCATTTATCTTTAAATGATGCTCTATTGATAGGTCCTAAATTACAAAAGGATATTATTGCCATTTTGATGAACTTTCGTGTTCATCGGTTCGTTTTCACAGTTGATATCAAACAACTGTATCGTCAAATATTAGTCAAAATTCTCGGTTTGAGGTGGTTTCCTTCGTCGGACGAATTTTCTTATTTTGCGGAAACTACTGTGGAGGTATGTACCAAACGTACCATACTTTCAGAACTTTCTCGAATTTTCGACCCTTTGGGGTTCCTTTCTCCATTTGCTTTTCTTGCTAAACATTTGATCCAGCATCTTTGGACATTAGGTTTGCAGTGGGATGATACACTTCCAGACGATGTCAGCCGTCGCTGGAATCAGTGTAAATCCGAATTAACCGAATTGGGTAAATTAAAGATACCTCGAAACTTGCATCGAAACCATTTTATCGTTGCGAACTTCATGGTTTCGGAGATAGTACTGAGCGTGGTTGCGCAGCCGCGGTATATTTCAGGTTTTTCAATTATGACGGCTCCATTGACATCTCTTTCGTAGGTGGTAAATCAAAGGTCTCCCCATTGAAGAGAATTTCACTTCCACGACTGGAATTGTGTGTTTGTCTCTTATTATCAAAACTCATTAATGTGGTTTCCTCTGTTTACCAATCAGCCTTTACAATAGATGACATTTTTGCTTGGTCTGATTCAATGGTAGCTATAACATGGATTAAGTCTTCTCCTCATCGATGGAAGAGATTTGTAAGCAATCGTACTACTCAAATTCAGGACTTAGTTTCAACAGAAAATTGGTATCATGTTCAATCGAAAGACAATCCAGCTGATTGTGCTTCACGCGGCTTAACGCTAACCGAACTGTTGAACTGCTCTTTGTGGTGGACAGGCCCTGACTGGCTTCTGTTCCAAACATCTCACCTTCGCAAATGATGAAATAGAGAATTCTCTTCATCTTGTACAAACAGAAGAGCGTCACCTCTCTTTGTCAACTTTCATTTCTCTATCGTTTGTTGATGATTTGCTCTCCAGGTATTCATCCCTGTCCAGGGTTCAAGGGGTGGTAGCTTACATTTTCAGATTCGTTAACTTCATGAAAAACTCTAAAGCTCCTGGAATATATAGATTTTCCGCAGTTCATCTCAAAGATGCGCTTTTCTTCATTATAAAGCAAGTTCAACGGGTTGTGTTCAGGAACAGATCGATGGTATCATCTCGGGAGGTCCCATATCTAGGTTACTTCGAAAATTGAATCCATTTATTGGAGAAGACGGTGTTCTCAGGGTGGGCGGTCGTCTGTCTTTTTCTGGTCTGGCCTATGATCACAAACACCCAGCTTTGCTTCCTTCATTTCATCGTCTTACTGAGCTCCTTATTCAGCATTTCCACAAGATATATCTGCATCCAGGTGCCCAGACTCAACAGGTCATACAGGAGTTTTATACAGTCCACTTAGAGATTGAGTCTGTGCTCAATTCTCGCCCTCTATGTCCGCTTGGTAATGGTCCGAATGACATATCTGCACTGACACCAGGACATTTTCTTACTCTGGCTCCATTAACTGCTATTCCTGAACCAGATTTATCTCACCTATCTATCGGTCGATTATCGCGTTGTCAGCTTTTATTAACTCGTATCCATCAGGATTTTTGGAAAGATGGAATTTAGAATATCTGAACACACTGCAACAACGAAAAGGGTGGTTCAATAGCGACTCGCCACCTTATTCAATAGGTGCACTAGTCTTGATAAAAGATGATCAACTCCCTCCATTGCGCTGGCGACTTGGACGCATTGAGAAATTGCATCCTGGCGCTGATAAAATAGCTAGAGTAGCTACTGTTCGGACTACTCAAGGTGTACTGCAGAGATCAGTGGTTAAATTATTTCCATTACCTCTTCAATAGTTATGACATATGTTGATGTATATATATATATTTTTTTCGCTTTATGTTCGATATCTTCTCAATTTTTTTTTTTGCTTTGTTTCATAAAATATTCTATTTTAGGTGGGCGGTTATGTTACTGCAACTCGTTATTGTTAGTTAAGTTCATTTATTTTCTATTCCAAAATGCTTGTTCGTTTCGTGCGGCCCACGTATGTTCGTTTCTTTCTCTATGGACGTATATTTACGTATGGACATATGTTGGAGCATATGACAGTGCGAGACGAAAGTAGTAGTAATTCGAATACACGCGTCGACGCTCGTTCGATGCAGTGCAAGACTTTTCTTCGTTTCTTCGCAATTTTTCTCGTTAATTTCTACAATTTAAAACTCTGGTGAAAAAGTGACTGTTCTGGCTCGTGAGTGACACGTTCAGCCGTGCTGTAAAACCAACAGGTACGCAATCGTCGATACTCCAACATTTCGTATTTTCTTTTCGAGTCATTTTTTCTCACCGGAATTTCATTATTAATTTCTTTTGCTTTCATTTAATTTCAAAGGCCGTGTCGTGCCAACTCTTAAAAACATAGAATGGATATGAATCTAAATCATGTCTAGAAAATGAGATATTGTGTATGCTTTTTATTAGACTAAGATGTTTTTAGATCACAATAGACGTTTACTTTATGCGAATTAGACGATTGTGTGTTGCTTGGGTACTTCAGTACACCGAATTATGATTATAAATAAATTATGATAATAAAATTAAAAATACGTTTCAAAACTCAAATTAACAAAATAAATGATCAGGTAAGAGTCTCAATGTGGTAACCATTTTGTTCCACACACTTTCAAATACGTCTTGAAACACCTCGGTTAGTCGCTCGCTCAATTTCCTCCCCTTTAGAGAGTGGAAAGCATCCTCCACGTGCAGTATCAAATCTTCTTTGCTTTCAATAGGAGATTCATAGACTATATATTTTATTTAACCCCATAAATTAAAATCTAAGGGAGTAAGATCGGGAGATCCTGGGGACCAAAATAGTGAAGAACGGCGTCCGATCCACCGATTACCAAACATTGCATTCAGTTCTTCAGACACCTCGTGCGAGCTATGTGCCGGAGCCCCATCCAATTGACAATATGCGGTAGTCTACATACTCAACGACAGTTCATCCAAAAACTCAGAAACAAAATTTCTCAGGATTTCCAAAAATTTTCTGTATTTAAATTTTCTTCATAAATGTAGTACCGCATTTTATTGTTAATCAAAAGAGCAAACACATTAAAACTAAATTTGTTCTGGGGTTTCTTTGTCTTTTTCTATGAGGATTTTCACTTCTCCAAATGTGGCAATTCTTTCTATTAAATAGTCCTTCATTATTGAATCTTGCTTCGTCTGTCCAAATGATCTTTTTCAAAAAATTTTCATCATTTTCAAGTTTTTCTAATATTCCTCTACAAAAATTTAACCTTTTTATGTAGTCACCTGGTTCTAATGCATGAACTTTCCCATATTTGTAGTCATGCATGTTGTGTTTTTTTCAAAATTCGGTGCACTGAATTTCTGTCTAAATCGATTTCATGAGCTGCACTTCGAATAGATGCATTTTCATTCGCTTCGAAATAAGTCAAAACACTAATTTCATTTTCCTCAGCATCAACTACCCTTTTTTGTATTCTTTAGGGGCTCTTACACATCCAAACCTGAAAGTTTGAAACATATTTTCTAAAGATCTTCTCCGTCATGGAAGGTAAATGGGGATACTTCTCCTTGAAGGCCCGGCAGGTTCTACTAATAATTCTGTCACATTCACCATGTATATAAAATAGATCCAAAATTTCGTAATTAGAATAACGGTTCATTTTGTTAAATCGAGAAATGAAGATAACGAATAACAATAACACCTGACACTTGTGAATTATAACAGATAATAATAATAATAATAGACAATAAATTTGACTCTACGTACACCATAAATCCAGAAAATCTCAAATAACTCAGGAATTATTGAATTTAGGAGCATAATCATGTCAGAAAACTGTATCATTATTTTTGACCGCAGAATCCAACAAAATTATAAAAAATAGGGTTCTAATTTGAAAAACAGAAGTTATGGCCAATTTAAGGTCACAATTTTCAACACAAAATTTGAAACACCCTGTAATGATATTTTTGACATCAAAAAGATGCATGACCTTTTCACATCCTTCCTCCTCGATGTTGTAAAACGGTTTACGCTCAGGATATTTAAAATAAGAATAATGAACATATTACTGACTGAACATATTTTACTTTTTCCAGTTTTTTTGATATTCTGAAAACTATTCGATTTAATACAATGGTTTTAACAGAAAAGTATTCACTATTGAATACTCGTTCATACCAGGAATGGAAAACACCATGTATAACCGGAAGTTTTTGGGCTTCGGAAATATTTTAGCTCTGTAGAGAACTTCGAACAATTTCATAATCCGAATTTTCAGATTTCAAATATGTCTAGTTCTCCAGAAACGTCTAATAGGCACTCGAACTTGAGACACCCGATTTTGTTCCGATATTTTAGAGAATATCAAATTTTAAAAAAAATTGAAAACAAATTTGAGTTTTTTTTTTTTTTTCGTGACGATTCCGCGAAATTTGCAAATCTATAAGAACTACACTAGACATTTATTTCCGAATCAACTGTGGTTCCTTACTCTCAAGAAAAATTTCTCATCAAAATGTAATGATATTCATAAAAACTCCAGACAAAAAGGTTAAATCAATAATTTTCTACTGGTGAAGAAAATAATTGAGATATTCAATGATTAATCTATATATATTTTCAGGCCCCTAACCAAGAAAACCATTCAAGTACTCCAAGATGCTGGGATTAATCCTCGGTTAATAAAGGCAATCAGAGGTAAATTTATAATAAATTAATTAATCTGTGTAATAATTGCATAGTAAAAATCGTTTCATTGAAATAATCACCATTTATTTTTCATTACAGAAAAACCAGTCCTAGAAAATGTGTCTGAATTTCGCAGGAAACTAGAGGAAACTGTTGTTGACACAAATGCAGTAGAAAACTGTGATGAAGTTGAAGAAGTGGTAGAGAAGCCAACGCAATCGGAAAATTCACTTCCACCCCTTCCACCAATGGCAGGAGCACCTCCTCCAACAATGACAGCAGCACCTCAACCCCCTCCTTCAATGGCATATAATGAAGCATAATTCTCAATTTCTCTTATTAAGGGGTTACGAAAAGAGCAAATTTTGTAAAATCTAATGTGACCGAAGCATCCTATTTTTCAACACCTGTATTGATAGGAAAGGACAATTTGAGCACGAAAATCTTATCAACATTTGAAGGAAATTTATTAAAGGCCTTGCCTGAATCGAAGAAGAATATTCAAAACTAAATGGACTTAATGAGAACTAAAATATTGTGTAGTAATACAAATTTTATATAAGATATTAAAACACTGTAAAGTATTTGTACATATATTTGATACAGATGTAAAATAAAATGACAGAATCGAAATGGATTGTTTGAATTTTTCACTGTACCAGAAATCAAAAAGAACTGTGATCTGTTGATGATTTTTTAGGATATACAGGGTGATTCCGGAGGAGACCGTCAGATTTTAGGTGAAGTATACACTAGTCAAGGCAGTTTCGAAACAATGTTGGGTTTATGGTTGGGGGCCTTTAATGAGAGTCTATAGGGTGATTTGTCCGATTCGACCGATTTTTCTTTTATTCATAACTTTCGTATGGCTTGATCAATCTTGATGAAATTTTCAGTGTAGAACAATATGATCATCTTCTTTCAATAATTACAACACTTCTCAAAAATACAGGGCGGGAATCATGAAAAGTTCAGATTAAGTTTTCAAGTTAAAAAAACACCCTGTACATTCCATTTTCAAAAATTTTCTACATGCTTCAGATTCTATCCTAAGTTTACATTACTGGAGCGTTTTTATTTTTTTTTGGCACACATCCAGTTTTCCTAGAAAAATTTTTCAATGATGAACAATATCGTTATTTCGCTCCAAGGCAGTGAGGATATTCTGAACTAGAATGTAAACCGGTGTCGTCCAATGATACAAAGCTCTTCCTGAATCCTAAAGTAGTTCTTCCAAATTCGAAATTCATATTCAATCACTCATATTCTGATGTATAAAATCATTTAATCTGAAAATATCTTTATACCTACCTACTTAAACCAAAAAATTTACAACTTATACAGAATAAACATTCGAAACATATCATGAACGGCAAAACTAAGGATTAACACAAAATTTACATAGAATGTTCGAAATGATTTCCCCTTTTATGAATACATATTCGAGACCTTTTTATTAAATGTCCAATTGACCTTCTGATGAGGGATAGATTTTGCTTCAAGATATTACATTCCTCGAAAATCCTTTCAACTAGCTGTTCTCTACTTCTAATTTCAACCTTATAAACTCTTGTTTTCAGATATCCCCACACAAAATAGTCTAAAGGGTTCAAATCAGGCGATTTTTGTGGCCAAGCAATAGGGCCTCCACGACCAATCCATCTGTTCGGATAATTTACATCCAGGTGATTTCTCACATTCAATGCACAGTGAGGTGGTGCTCCGTTATGTTGAAGGTACAAAGAGCGGATATATACATTTTCCAATAGTTTTGGTAAAATATTTTCCAAAAAATCTACGTAAATTTCACCATTTAATCTTTCCGCAACAATGTGAGGGCCAACTAAATTTCCGTCTATTGTTCTAAGCCAAATATTGGCAGAAAATCTGTGTTGTGTATTATGACTCTTCTTCAAATGCGGGTTGTCTCTTGCCCATTCGTGGGAATTATGAATATTAAAAATCCATTCTTAGTGAACATAGCCTCGTCGCTGAATAGAATACGAAAAATAGTTCGTTGGTGACTAATAACCCAGCGACAAAATTGTAATCGTTGGGACAGTTCTTGCACCTTTTGGTGGTGGTATGGGTGGAATTGTTCTTTCTTCAGTCTTGCTCACTTTGCTCTGCGAAATTCCTAATTCGGTACTAATTTGACGAGTACTAATAGACGGTTCCTCCTCCACCCGTTCAACAATTTGAATCGAAATTTCATTTCGAGTAGGCCTATCAATGTGCTCTGCCTTACTAGGATATTGCCCATGTTCTTTAGAATAATGGAATGCTCGTCCGAAAGTACATTTATTTGGTTGACGTAGGTTGGGAAATCGTCTATCGTATTCCATTTTGGATTCATTTCCATTTCCGATACAAAAACCATTAACCAAAATCATATCCGCATATTCCACATGAGTAAATAATTGAGGCTTGTTGAAATACACTTCTTGTGACAGATTATTTATTAAATATTCTCATTCCGTGGTTCACTGTTATGGTAACCATGGATCTTAAAGAACTCGATTTAAATAGTGATTTCATTTTCATGGAGAATTATCAATTTCATTAAAACTATTTATCGTACATTCGTGATTCAATATTTTACATACCTTAAGGCCATAAGTGAGTACATTTTTGAACGAAACTACTATGTTTTAGGAATATTCGCTTCATAGAAAACCGGAAGTGTGCCGAAAATCACCTGAATAATGACTCAATTTTATGTTAATCCATAATTTTGCCTTTCATATGTTTCGAATGTTTATTCTGTATTTGTAGTAGTAGTATGTCGATTTTTTTTTGTTCACGGACGTATAAAGAAATTTTTTGAATTAAATGATTTTATACATCTGAATATGAGCGATCAAAAATGAATGTCGAATTTGGAAAATTTATTTTAGGACTCAGGAAGCTTTAACATCTAGTTCAAAATATTCTCAATGCCTTGTAGCGAAATAACGATATTGTTCATCTTTGAAAAATTTTTCTAGGAAAAATGGATGTGTGCCAAAAAAAAAGACTCTCCAGTAATGTAAACATATGGTAGAATCTGAAGCAAGTAGAAAATTTCTGAAAACTCAATGTACAGGGTGTTTTTTCAACCTGCATACTTAATCTGAACTTATCATAATTCCCATTCTGTATTTTTGAAAAAATGTTGGAATTATTGAAGAAGATAATCATATTGTTCTACACTGAAAATTTCATCAAGAGTGATCAAGCCATACCAAAGTTATGAATAAAAGAAAAATCGGTCGAATCGGACAAATCACCCTGTAGACTCTCAATGAAGGCCCCGAACCATAAACCAAACATTTGCGCACTTGTTTAAAGTCAAGTGTACTACACAAAAACCGTCGCAAAGAATGCGCAGGAATAAACAAACCTGTTATTTAAATTAAAAATAAACACTCACATTTTTTTCAGTTTTGTTTAAATCTCCAATTCTGTTCACTTCAAATCTACGAAAAGATTGTCCATTTTTCATATAGAAATATAATCATCCTTCCGTTAAGTTTCTGAAATAACTTATTCGAGTTGAAATTACGTCGAAAGCTCCTGAGATCTTCTTGAGAAATACTCAAGTATTGTAATGATACTGAGTACGGCTCTGGCCTCACACGCGCCGACAAAGGGAATGAAGCAGCATTAAATTAAATTAGGAATGATCTCGCCGTCTGTTTCACTACATAAAGACCATAATTGTCGCCTGTCACCTGGATTCAAGGTGGAGAAGGCTCCCAAATCCGTCATCATCATAATAAATACGAGATGTCTGGGTAGACCAGGCAGAGTTGTTTGAAGAATAGTGGCAGTAACGTGTTATTTAGTGAATATAAATTTTCTGTACAAAAATTATTATTATAACTGCCGGTTTCTGAAACACTGATCAAACCTTATGTCAACTAACACAATGATCATCTTGACATAGATGTCAAATCAATTAGTTGCTGAAAGGATAGTCAGTGCATAATCAAGTAATCTATGATCATATTCAGTTGACATGAAGTGACCATGCTGTCAGATTATCGAACCACTGATTCTTTAAAATAAACTAGTATTCTAGTGTCAAAAGGTTTAAATTTTGAAATGATCCGATAACCTCAATTAATTAATTAATTAATCAAATTAAGGTTTTAATTCAGGACTTCCAAAATCGGCTCTCTCTAATCATCAGGCCTTCCTTGATTTGATAAATAGGCGCTTTTCCGAGCATATATTGGTGTTTACTGATGCTTCCCTATCCTGCAATCCGAACTCTGTAGGTTATGGTGTTTTCTTCCCCTCATTGGGGGTAAAAATCTCTGGACGGTTACCAGACTACTGGTCTGTTTACAATGCAGAACTGTATGCCATTGGAAGGGCAGTCTCTGAGGCTATGGACAGAAGCTTGTCAAGAGTATTGGTCGTTTCAGATTCTCTTAGCGGTTTGGAAGCGCTGAAGTCCAATAAAGTTGGTTCTGATGTTGACATCATTTTGATGAGAGTAAGACATCTCTTTCTCACGGCCAGCATGGCTGGTCTCTCGGTCTGTTGCATTTGGGTGCCTAGTCACTCGTATATTCATGCTAATGATGTGGCTGACAAATTGGCTAATCAAGGAAGATATTCTGACAATGTACCTGATATTCCGGCTGGGCCCCAGATCTTGTGGCCTGGATACAAGAAAGTTATCAGAGAGTCATGGATCCGTGACTTTTTTAACTTGTGCAAGCACAAGGGCAAGATTTATGACTCCTACTTTGATCAAAACAACTTCCCCCTTACAACATGGTACTCAAAAGTAGATAAACCAAGAAGATTTATTACCACTGTATTACGTCTCAGGTCGGGTCATTGCCTTACTCCTGCGCACTTACATAGGATAGGTTTGAGAGAGTCTCCCAACTGTGACTGCGGATCATTAGGTGATCTTCCACATATATTCCTTTCTTGTGAAAAACATCAAGAGAAGATAGAACTTTTGTATAGCAAACTTTCTAGGAAAGGCTTACCCTTACCTCTCTGTATTTATGACTTAATATTTACAAACAAGTTGGACATATTGGAGCTACTGGTGCAGTTCATCGTGGACTGTGAGCTTGTTCTGTAGTGCTTTTACCTTTAATTTTAATTTAATTTTTTTTGTTGCTTTATCAGCTTGGATTTCCGCATGTTTTGCCCCCTTGTGATTCCTAGTTTTAACCGCAACCCTATGCTTCCTTCGCTTTTGAATGAGCATGTTATTCGAGCAGTAATGTATATGTAATTGAGTTCTACAGATACACATATTCTATATCAAGAAGCCATAAACCGATCCTGGGATTGTACTACAAGACTCCTGCGCCCTCGGGACCCTGGATCGCTGAATTTAGCACTACAACACTGAAACTGGGTGCATAGTCTACAGGCTGAGCCCATATTCAAGCCTACTCTGATAGAGGGATACTATTAGAGCTAGTGTTTGTTTG